>VDFB02282472.1:106629-302768 GCA_007258455.2 Sequoia sempervirens | reverse complement strand
CTCAACCTTTTCCTAGAGCAATCTTGTAGGTAGAGAAGAACTAAAACCAAAATATGATAAGACCAAATATAACACAACTAAACAACACCAGACCTAAAACTACCAAATCTCACACCCTTGACCCTAGTGTGGGACTAAGATACATGTCTCAAAAGACCTTTCCTTTGTCTTTGGACAATAGTCCAAGAAACCTCATTATCTAAATTCTCATATTGGGGGGAGAGAGGTGGGGTTCTATCCAAAACCTCAATCAGGGACAACACATGAGAAGAGCACTTGGTTAGGGAAGCTGACTACCTCGTGGAAATCATAGCATCAAGTGAAGGAGGTGTGGCAACATCAAACCCTGAAAGAGGATCAACAAATACTAGAACAAGGTCATTAAGAACATGAAAGGTGGATGGTCGCCACCCAAACAACAATCTAAGGTGTTGAACCCTTTGAAGGAAACTTTATAAGGGCCATATTGTGCCCCACCATCAGAGACTCACGAGGAACAATATTTGAGCCATCAAAAACATTATTTATCAAGTGTTTGAAGAGAGCGTCTTGCCACCATATAACAAAACCAACATTCATGTGATGTGAATAAAAGCAAGGTGCCCAAAAGAAAAACAACAATTGCAATAAAAGAGATGACCTTCACAGTTAGTAAATTGAGTCCAAGGCCTATCCTCCACCATTACAACAACCTCCCTAGGAAGATCCTTGGAGGTGTTGATGTCCACCATAAATCGAGTATAGGTAGTGTGACTAATGTTTGACATAACTAAATCAATTTAAAAAAAAACACCTAATAGAATTGCCAATAGCTTTGAAATAAGTCTTTCCAAAAATGGAGAGGGAGATTGGGTAATTTGACCCAAACTAACATGATATGAAAAGGCTCCATAAAGGGATTAAATGAAGGAAACCATGGTTTGAGTGAGAGAGAATGCTCACCCCACAACCACAACTTGCTTTCACATATCAACTCCCTACAAACGTGAGAACCAAAGATAACAATGAAAACCCCCTTTTCAAGTTATGAAGGGCCTCTAAAAATCCAACATCCACTTATGCAAGTTAGGTAGACAGGGCCAAAGGCGATTGAATCTACAAATTAAGGCATGATTAGTGTAGCAAAAAACATTTTCAATGACCTATTCACAACGCACAATAAGGGATTGAGTATAGAGAAGCGATAGAGGTTTATTCCTAGGAAGAGGGCAAGTAGAAGTTGCAGACAAAAAATGCCTCATTGCCACAAAAAGTTGGTGCACTTTGAGTTTCCTAAGTCTATTGTTTCATGTAGAGATATTAGATTTGTTGACAAATTTTGCATGATGGATACGTGGCTCAAAAAGAGTACTCTTTTCCATCCACAAATAGATGGACAAATAAAGGGGCTCAATAGAACCTTGGTGAAACTCATAAGAGGATATAATAGTTAAGTGTCTCAAATCTTGAGATGGATCTCTTCCTTACATTTCAACACTCTTTTAACATGCTAGTCCATTTTTTATAAATCAATCACCTTTTGAGGTGTGCATAAGGTATTTGTCCTCAAGTGTACTTAATGTAACTTTGGAATAATAAGAACAATAAAACATTTAAGATGAGATGTGAGTGGTTAAGAGATTAAAATTTGTGGAAGGTGTTGTCACATCTATTTCCTTATAATTTTTAAGAAGTTGTTTGCTGTATCTTTTATTTGGGTTCTATTTACACTTAGAACCCTTTTCCTCTTATAGAAATCATATTATGAATTCTTCGTGTTTTTTTAATATGAGATTGATCTTTAAGGTTGCATTTGTTCATAGTTAAAAACAATTCTATATCATTTAGTCTAATTCATGTCTATTTTCAATGTTTAAGTATAGTTAAATATTTAGCTGTCATTCTTTATCGCATGATTATATGGCAAAATCATGTTTATATTATAACAAAAGAGAAAAGGTGCAAAATTTTAGCCTTAGGCTCAGAAGATGCTTTAGTTGGTCATATTTTCATTTCTAGAACTCACACAACATTAAAGTATCCCAGTTGACCAATCTCAAAAGATCGTGAAATCGACAAAATTAAAAATCCTATTTTCTAATATACATAAAAAGGGGATGTAAGGTCAACTTATACACATCTCAGAGCTTCACATAATCCCTTTCCAAAGTGGTTATTTTTTATTTGAGTACATGTTATCCTTGTGATGCAACAAATGAGAATATGCTTTGTTTCTAAAAATGTGGAGAAGCTAGGGAGGGCCTACTAACACTCTCTAGTGCTTTTAAGATATCTTAAGTATCATTATTTTTTCACTATTTAATGACCATCCACTTGGCAACATCTTATTGGTTTCTCAATATATGAAGATTATATGTGGGATCACTTGAGGTCTTTGTCGACAACATTTACCATGGATTATATTGAGAGCCAAGAATAAAGGAATATCTATTCCACCAAAGTTGTCTAGGACATGATCCCAACCTCATCCCCTATATCATATCTCCATAGGTTTGAACCTTGTTGAATTGCGTAATCAAGGAACATACCATCACCCTCACCAATTATACTCAACCAATTGAACTACAATCCTTTAATTTAATCTTTTGCAATCATTGAAGTGGGATTGCTCCCATTATGAGATTCATTGCTTCTTGTCAATTTTATTTTGTTTCCCTGCGATTGTGCAATGTGGCAAAACCTTTATTTGCTGCAAAATTTAAGAGGATTTTAAAATGCGCACTTACGATTCTTCAGATGCCTTGCGCACCTTCGATCTTTTGGATGAGAATGTCGATTGTCAAAGCAACTGGGATTTCAAAAAAAGGTTAGTGCTCCTCGAAATTTGAACTTGTACTGGGCCATGAAAAAGATAGTGGAAAAGCAAGATGCATCAATGGCGGCCCTAGTTTGTGATTCAAAAGAAAAAAATCACTTTATTCTTCACACCGCGAATCAAATTTCGAACTTGGAGCGTTTGGAGCAAAGTAGTAAGCTTGCGGGCGAAGAGCAAATCATAGATTTTGCATGATCGAGTAGTTACAGAGTATTCGGGCGAAGCCATACTGTAGGTGAATTATTGGTGAGTATTGTTATCTGCAATAACTTTTATCGACCAACTTAAGGTTTATGAACAGGTTGGGACTTGTCACATCCCTCAAATTAATTGGGGGGTAAGAGAATTACACTCCAAAAATTAATTGGAGAGAAGTTGGTGGAGTCAAAAGTTAAAAGAGAAGTGGGTTCGTGAGGTCAACAGTGGAGTAGGTCAAGTCGGTTAGGGACGCTTATCAAAGTTGAAAGAAAACAAATTTAATGAAGTATTGAGTAGGGTGGAAGGAGGGATAAGATAATTATGACCTCCAAAAATTAATTAGAGAGAAGTTGGTGGAGTCCGTAGTTATGGAAGGAGATTCAAAGGACGTTCTAATTTGTTAAAGAGAAGTGGGCTCGTGAGGTCAACAATGGAGTAGGTCAGTTTACATAGGTCAGATAGGGATGTTTATCAAAGTTGAAAGAAAACACATTTAATGAAGCATGAGTAGGGTGGAAGGGGGGTAAGAGAATTGTGACCTCAAAAAATTAATTGGAGAGAAGTTGGCGGAGTTTGTAGTTATGGATGGAGATACAAAGGACGTCCTAAATCAGAAAGGAGAAGTAGGCTCATGAGGTCAACAATTGAGTAGGTTAGTTTACGTAGGCCAAATAGGGATGTTTATCAAAGTTGAAGAGTGATATTCATATTTTTAATTGGATAAGATGTGGTATCATTGTGCATGTGAACAATAATATACAAATGGATGTGTAAGGATATATATATACTTTTGTTAGATTAAATAGCATAATTGTATTGGTTGTTGCCCCTTACAATATTACAAATATAGATGACTTTGGTATCAATAATTTAGATTTGGTAATTAAACATCCTTCATACTGGAACTCATGTAATTATTGATCATGAACACGAGTACTAAAACATTGAGTAGTGCAATACAAAAATATAGGTAGTTATTTTCTATCATTGAATAATTCAATTTTGGTTCCTTATGATAAATTACATGGAAACAATATACCAAGTTATGTTATATGATCATATAACTCTCATTGAGTGTGATTAATAGGGTTAGAATATATTGAAAAGTTATTATATCACCTTGCTTATAGCCTACCCTATGTATCCAATACTTAATCATAAGGTGATGTCTTCTTGATCTAAGTGCAAGTGATAGATATATGTATGGTGTTATCATCAATGAATTGAATGTTGCATGATATCCTATATATATAATTATAAGGGAATGATTGTCTTGGTATGAGAGTATTGTTCATGCTAGAAGCAAGTCTATAATCACTATTGTATGTCTTTTGAGGTCCAAATGATCGTTATGTACTCCATGTTTAAGATGGGGATTGATATGCTTCATCATTGTGTATTTTTAGTTATGGATTAAACTTGTTATATGAATAATATATAAACTAGTTTGATATTAGACTTGTTGAAATACAAATACTGTTTCATAATATCATCTACATGCTATCCTTGATACATTTGAACTATGAATCGGTTGTGAATGTATATTGAAATGGTGTAAATGACACTATCAAGTGCGCCAACATATGTTTAATGAGAGTTGTAGGGTTCCAAACCATGTAAAATTATGCCCAAAGGGTGTTTTTTGGTCTTGTTGACTAGACGAATAAAACCTTACATGGCTTTGCATCTAGATGTAACATTTGGATGTGACAAATATGATTAGAATAATATAACTTCTTGTTTATGTATTCACTATGGTTCGAAGTACAAGAAAATAATGCCTCCTTATAGCTGAATAATGCATATAGCTTATATGGTGTTTTTGTCTTGAAGACAATTCTTAAGGATTACAATGATAACATGTTACACTATTTGGTCTTTAACTTTTATATGATTTTCCCTCTATAATATTCATTTTGTTTCCCTTCCATAAAGAAAGTTACTTGAGTGGTTATGGGACCTTAGATATACAAACCTATACATGTGTATGTTTCTTGAGAGATTATCATGAGGAGAACTATTTGGAAGTGAATATGTAGGTAGTCCTTCGGTGAATGATTCCTTTGTAACCCACATCCATAAGGATGGATTTGGGAAATATTCCAAGGTTTGAGTGTTCCTATTTACCTAATCTACCTTATGTTGGTGCTCATACTTGCTAGCCTCCTAATTTACAAAAAATGGCTATATTAGTTTTTGACCCCTTTACTTCCTTTGCCCTATTATGAACCATCACTTATATATGATTTGAGAGATCTTCAATGGGATTTATGTTATGTTGTTTATTTGTGTTGTATTGATTTTCCCCTTCTACTTAAGTTATTCTCCATAGTTTTCAAAACCCAAAATTTGAAATTTGAAGTTTCAAAAGGTCACAAAGTTCTAAATGTCACAAACTTTGTGATTTTGTGAAATTTATGATATGGTTTTGAATGTTACAAAGTTTATAATTTTGTAAACTTTGTGAAATGGTTTTGAATGTTGCAAATTTGTAAAATTTGTGATATTGTTCACCAAGTCACAAAAAAGTATAACAAAGACAACAAACAAAAGAAATTTGAATGAATGAAGAAAACACAAAGAGACACAAAGTTTTAAACGCTGCATAATTCACAAGTTCATAAACTTTGTGAAAATGCGACATAAAGGTTCATGAGTTCTTCATTTCACTAAAGGTGCGGCATGACAACAAAAATGGAAAGAAAGAAGAGAAAAGAGTGTAAGTTTCAAATGTTGCAAAGTTTGTGAGCTCATGAACTTTGCAAAAATGTGACATGTTTCACAAAAATTCAAAAGCTCTGAGAAAGGACAAAATATAATTGGATTTTAAATTATAGAGAAACACGAAAAAGGAAATATCATAAAGTTTTAGATGATCATTCCTCCAACACTCTTCACACAACCCCTATATGTTGCAGCTACTCTTCAAGCACCATGAATGTAGGCAGATAGCTTATCATCTACAATTTTTCCTTGCATAATTTGAGCCATTTATCTTTGGGTGTAATTCATTCATTGATGTGGATTTCAAGATCAAACAGTTGTTGCATTCATTCCTCATTTACTATGGTGTCATATGTCTCATATCTATTTATAGGTGAATTTATTGAAGGTATTATATATATAAGTTTCTAATTCATTTACTTTGTTGGTTTGTAAGATAATGTTTTGGGTGAGGAAGGTTTGTAGTTGATTGTACAGTGTACAAAGTGCACATTTATAGGAAATGGTATGTCTCAAAGTTTTGCTTGTAGTTATTCAAAGAAATATAATCACAAATATGTATTTTCTCTTGCCACATTTTATAGCATGAATGTAATGAAGGTTTGATGTATGTGTGACAATATCTAATACATTACAAAACTTTTTAATGGTCATTCCTTTGTTCCATGTGCATCAGTGTAGTTTTAGTTATGGATTATTAATTATGTCTATTGCATGGATGCAATCTTTGATCAAGCCATATAAATAAAAATCTAGTTCTATTGATACTTTACTTGATGGCATACCTTTTCTCTTTATTGTTCATGACTAGATGTTGTCCAATGGAGTAGGTACTGGTCCATATTGGTGAAGGGTTAATCCATTATTTAATCATCTCCATCCAATTAGTTGTAGGATTTGTGTAGGGGTAGTTTAGAATATATGTATGTTGAACAATTGAATCATTAGTGAATCATGTAAATTATGTTTGTGCCTTTCCACTATGTATACAATGTTAAATGAAATCATCTTAAGGGATTATGATGATGCTATTAGAGGGTGTATGTGCAAGGTGTAATCATTTATAAAAGAGGTGTATTGTAGCTATTTGATCTTGACCCAAGGACAAAGAATAGAGGTTAAGAGTACATTTAGGTATAACTGTTGATTTTTATAGTCATGTTACATTTTTGTTTATGTAAAAACCTATTAAGGATACATCTATGAATACCCTCCTAGGTTTAAGCTAAGCTCAAAGTGCATGAGACTAGACCCAATCTTGTTGTTAGCATTTAACCATCCTCAATTTGTGACCTTCTTGGAAACAACCCCTAGATAAAGGTAAGAATAAATGTTCTAGGATTGTGGATCTACGGTTTGGGGACCCAACACCTTCCTTCTTCACTATGCTTAACCTAGAGGCTAAATTATGCATCAAATGGTTGTGAACCCACCTTTCCAATTAATATGTTTCCACTTTATAGGTTTGAACCAATGAAAGATTATCCATCATCATCAAGCTTACCTACTTTGAGGTTTATTGTATTTGGATTTTCAAAGTCTAATCCAATATTTGATGAAATTTAGAGTCATTGTCATCAAGGTTTGTCTTGATGTGAATGTGTTATAATGCCTCAATTATTTGAACTAAAGTAATTAGAGTTATATGAACATTATGACCTCGTGTCTTAGATCATTGACTAGTATAGAAGGGTATAGGTTGGCCTCAAGACTTGGTGAGGTTTATTATTCCAAGATATAACAACATGATAAACTTGGCTATGACTGAACTAAGGAAACTTGCTAACTTTGTATTTAATGACAAAGATTAAATTTATCCATAATAACATGACAAGTGAAAAACACTTAATAGGTATGAATGATTTACCTACTCTATATATGTACTCAAATCTATGTTGAGAGTAAGACAAAGTTCTTGTGACCATCTTTGTCAGTGATGGGAAAATCAAAGTAGGTATTATTGAATTTGATATGTTATTTTACCTCAATATATGATAGGTGGATAATGGTATACCAAATTGTATGATTGATACTATACAAAATTTTACGTACTCAAAAGTAGGATATTGTTTAATATTAATTCTATGGGTACATTTTTTGTCTAATAACTAACGCTCTTCAAAATATTGGTTTTTAATAACAATTGAATGAAATGAATAGATCAAAATAGTTTACAAGTTGGTATTATTTATGCATATATGTTGAGGAGAAGCCAACTCATGTGGGTTCAATGTGTTAACTATGTGTCGATAATTTGACTTCAAGACTTATAAGATCCAATGTATAGGTTCGGGGATCACTTAATGTGACATATATCTAGGTCCACTTGGCCAATATTTGTGAACCCTTGAGATGTGCAAATTAAGTGAAATTGGCTATTAGATGACCCCACATGTTGGAATTGAGTTTTATATAGGTAAAGATAGTTGATTGTCACCAATATTGTGCAAGTGAATGATGTTAGGTACTATTTTTCATCTCTTAAGGATTAGTTGAATTTCACCAATAGTATGTAAAGGCGAAGGATGTTAGGGGCTATCCATGATATGATGTAGACACAACTTAGCTAGTTTTTACTAGTATTGTACAAGTGATAGATGCTAGGAGTTGGTTGTTTTATTTTAGGGTCTAGTTGACTATTACTAGTTGCATGGAGGTGATGGATGCTAGGAGCTAACCATGTTCTTATAGGGCTTAGATGATTTTCACCATTACCCTATAGGTGATAAATGCCAAGAGCTACCCCATATTAGGTTGGATTGAATTTTGCTAGTGGCATGGAGGCAATTAATATATTTTAAGATCTATTGAATTGAAATATTTAGTGAGCAATGAGAATGTTATTAATGACCTTGTGTGATGTGTGTTGTTACACCTACACCTGATCCGATGATGATTACAAGTATTATGAGAGCTTTACCATGATCACAACAAGTGTAGATAATTGTAGAAAATGATGAGACCCACAATATAGTATGGGAGACACACTTAAAGGGTCGGTGTTATTGAACCAAGTAATGGGAAGATACATGTGGTATTGTTACATCCACTTCCTATTGCTAGTTGGTAACTATGTATTTGTGAGCCAATCACTATGTACTTATGTAAAGTGCCTCCGATATTATGCATATTGTAATATTTATGCCCTTTCCAATGATGATAACAAGTAGTATGGGATGTTTGTTTGTCATCACAAGTGGTAGTGGATTGGGAAAAAGGATTGAAGCCATAGTGTAGTATGAGATGCACTAACATTCATTTTTTGGATAAGATGTAATATGGGCTTATGTGTTAGTGAACCAAGAGAAGGAAAAAATGCTTGTAGCAAGGTTGCAACTACTTCCTTTTGTTGGCTAGTCATTATGTGTACTTGTGAGGTTGTTAAGATATTCACATTGTGTATATGTGTTAGATGTCTAAGCTAGTCATTGTGTTTACCTATGATGTGTGTATGATCTAATCACTTATGTGGGTGTGACACAAGAAAGAGCTAGCCACATTGTGTATAGATGATTTATGCTTGATACAACCACTATGAGAACATGTAATGTTGGAATGATACGGTCCTTGTGTGGTTTGGTGTGTTTTCATGCACTAATGTTAGCATGGAACCAACACTTAAATGGAATGTGTTTGTTATCATTCTATTATAATTGGATTAAATTGAAATAAAAATCTTAATGAATACTTGTGAGTTAAAAATGAGATCATAGATCTTATTAAAGAGGAGAGGATGAAAATTATCTTTATCTTTGGTGTACCAGCTATAGGGTCATTGATTTCCAAAAGGGATATGTAGGTAGTGTCATCATGAATGAATTCTCGAGGATTAGTTTTGAGTCTCAGGATGACTCCGACATTGGGAGCCTACCACATTCTAGTGTGAGTATATGAGTGGTGGCATATGGTTGTTTCAATGACTAGTTGGAAAGGTTATGAAGTTGTCACTTCTAAATCAGATGGAAGATGCTTGTTCAATTAACATAGAACATGCAAATTTTAAAAATAGTATTAATTGAGGGGTCATTGTCACATGATTATCTATAATAAAATTGAGAATTAATGCCTTGTGGGTTTCTATGGGTAGAACTCCTTGAATTTTTAAAATTGATAGGGATTTTTATGTGAAAATTATTATTATTATTGAATTGTTTTGAAACATAACCCTAGTATTTGAACAACCTAAGTTACTTTTATAATACTTAACTCATGATGATCCTCTAAGATAATGTTGATCCAAGAGAAACTTGCAGCCTTAATGGTTGTGTCAAAGAAATACAAAAAAATCATAGGGTAAAGTGAAGATTGTGGAAGAATTTTGTGGATATTTGGGGAAATAGCAGGGTCCCTTGGTCAACTTACTAGGGTAGCTGTTGTACCAATTTTTTTGGGGATAATGATGACATTATGGGATGAATGATTGCGTTTTATAATTTCAAGGGCATTGAGATAAAAAATAAGAATGGAGAGGGAGTCCTTAAAATATTTTTTTCCACAATCATAGAGGCCTTCGGTTTGAGCACTAAAGTGACCAATTTGGTGAGTGCCATCTTTCAGAGGTGAAGTACAATATGATTTAAAGTAATTTAAAATAATCAAAGCTACCTAGAAATGCATTTTGAAGATAAGAGGTTGGTAGAACACAACATTAATTTTGGAGTATGATTTAGAACTATACCTTGTAACCATGTTCCATGATTATTTCAAAGACATTCTTTATTTACTATTAGGTTATGTGAGAAGTTAATGATATAATAATTGATAATCCAACGATGTTCTTATTTGAGTTAGAAAATCCTCATGTTAGATTGATATGATTTGGGACTTACTTGGTTAATACCATTCACATGAGGACTTATTGGTATACAAAAATTCAATGAAACTAAAGAAGTTTAAGTATCATACTATTTTGTGTTGTTTGCATCTTTTCACATTTTCCAAGTGGTGGCCTAAGGTTTTATAAACTTAGAGGTATTTAAAAGATGAGAAAATTAAACAAAAAATTGAGAAGCTAGATAGAGACTTCCATATTCTTTTGAAAGGGAGGGATGGAGGGATGGATGGTAAAGAGACGTAGGTAGAGAGGGAGAGAATTACATCTTCTTTTGAAAGGGAGGATAGGAAAATGGGAGAGTTTGATGAAAGGGAGGGAGGAAATGAGGGAGATACTTCCATCTTCTTTTGAAAGGGAGGGAGGGTTAGTGGGAGGAAGGGAGGGAGGGAGGGAGGGATGGAGGGAGGGTCTTCCATCTTGTTTTGAAAGGAAGGAAGGGAGTGAGGGAGTAGGGATGGAGGGGGACAACAATACTTCCATCTTCTTTTGAAAGAGACAAAGGGGTGAGGGGGGGGATTGGTAAT
This sequence comes from Sequoia sempervirens, assembly GCA_007258455.2. NCBI lineage: Eukaryota > Viridiplantae > Streptophyta > Pinopsida > Cupressales > Cupressaceae > Sequoia > Sequoia sempervirens. The sequence continues at coordinate 291,673 of VDFB02282472.1, read as the reverse complement.
CATCTATTAGATGAAAAATACTCCCTTAATTTTTAATTCAATCTCTCCTTCGTACATATTAGAATATTTTGTCCACTCTTGTAATTCTTGGCACAAAGTGCAAGTGTATGAGTCTTAGGTGTCTAGAGTTGTTTATGATTTTATGATTGTTTACAAAGCTTAAGGCCACTCATTAGGGGTGAATTATTCAAAGTTGACATAACATTTTTAGAGATACTAGTCTAAATATCTAGGGCCTCATCGATAGTTTTCATGTTAACTCTTTGTTAGTATTTTTGTCTATGGGACAAATGACAACAATAATGAACATTGGAATTTTTAACTTAGTTGAATTTATTTTTTCTTATTGCACACACTTTAAGTAGTCGGGTTATGATTGAATTTGGTTTGAGTAATAAATTTCACCTACAATTTGAGCTTCTATATAATAAACTTCTCACCCCCTCTTCTCTCAAGGTAATTTGGGGCTTTTGCATATTTATTTATTTTTTGATCAACAAATCATCATTATTATTTTATTTTACTTCATTTGGTATTAGAGTTTGCCATATGAATGAGATATATGAGTTCCTCTAGTTTTTAGAATTTGTGAGGTCTATGTTGGGCTGTGAAGAAGTTATGTCCTTGTAGTAACCAACATATCTCATAAGATTTGTTTTCTGCATTTCAAATGTTTAGGAAGGAATTATAGTATGTGGGTAGAGGAATCTTGTGCAAAAGAGCCCAAATATTGTTAATGATGTTTTCATATTCTTCTAAAGTGACATACACAAATTGATTCTTAAAGTGTTGTTGGTCCAAAATTTGTAGCCACGTGTAGGTCGTGAAAAGAGAAGATCTCAATTTTTTTCATAAGAAGTGAAATTTGTTTTTTTTTTTAATTTCTTTTGCTATGTGAAGGAAACAAAAACCTTGCTAATATCCCTTTCCATTTACAAGACAAAATAAATTATTTGCAAGAAGTGATGAAAAGAAAGGGAGATTGTTTGTGAAAGCTTGCTTTCTTTTTTGAAAAGCTTTTACTTTTTTTTTACCATTTTTTTAATGTTTTAGGAGATTAAAAATTTAGTTCATAATAGACACGTGAAAGCCAATAATTTCACTCCATACATTTTAAAAACAAAAAAAGGGGAAAATTCAAGCTTGTGAAATTTATTTTTGGAAGTGATATACAATTTATATATGGAATTTGCTCTATAAGGGTCTTAAGTTTGGACCTCTTAAAATGTATTCTTTCTTGTAAAGTGATAAAGGAATCATTTATATTAGTGTAAAATAAGTTGAATTTGACACTTATTCATCTAGATAAAATAATATAAAGATTTTTTGTGTGTGGATCTCATTTGAAGGGATAGGGGGTGTATCCATTTGTAGAGATCTCTCCAAGATTGTGTTGAGTTATTTAGTCATTGTGCATATTTTTTATGTCAAAGATGGTAGAAAAATTATGTTTTGACATGTTAATTCCAATCTTTGAAGGGAACAACTTTACATATTGGTGTTCTAAGATGCAAACCCTATTAAAATCCAGAGACTTGTGGGAAATTATACAACTAGAGTATGTAGAACCATTATATAAAAATGCATTTAATAGATTAAGTGATAAAAAAAGAGAGTCTAAAGCAAATGTAAAGAAATATAGTGAACCTTTGTTTTATTTCAAGGTTCAATTAATCAAACAATATTTGCTAGGATAAGTGGTGCTATTCATTCTAAGAAAGTGTGGAAAATAATCAATAATGTGTAATAAGAAAATTTGTAAATGATTTTAAAATAAAGGCATAAGGTTTTTTTAGTCAAATGAAAGTATTAGGTGAAGATGTGAATGCCAAGAATATCATAGAAAAATATCAAGGAGCTTGATTCCCAAATTTTATAGTGTAGTTTTTATAGCTGACATTTCTAAAGATTTCAAAACTATGAAAATAGATGGATTGAGTGAAATTTTGTTAATTACAGAAGTGTAACAATCCACCCAAAATAGTAAAATAATTTAATGAGTAATTCAAAATCTAATAACATAAACATGCCATAATTTTTTTCTTTTATTCAACACATAAATCAATAAACAAATAGATTACCATTTCATTATAAAGATACCAAAATTACATAATTTCATGGATCACAATGATACAAGTTTACAAATAAGATATAATCTAGATTAAGACCATTATCCTACCAATCCATCAAATAATATCAATATAAATATTTCAAGTTTTCATTACAAATGGGTTAACCATCAGTCATAAATTACTATTCATAGCCATATGCTCCAAGTGTAATCGCGGTTGTCTAATTGTAGGAGGGTGAGCATCATCCAAGTGTTCTACCACCAACTATAGACTAGGTGTTAACTCGCTCATCTTCAGACTAGAAGTGACCCAACCCTTCAACGAGGGTAATAGATAGGGAAGTCTATAGTAGAACCAATTGTAAATATAAAATGTACACAATAATCACATGCAATCAATATTGCAGTCCCTAGGTACCCTCTAACTAACATGATTTTTGACTAACATGGACCTTGTGGTATAGTGAACTAATGATATTGAAACATAGAAAAATAGGGTCACCTAATATGAAATGGGGAAAATGAGGGTGATGACCCTATCTTCCTATTTTCATTAGGAAAAGAGATCCCCACAAAGAATTGACTTACAACCCTTAGGTGAGTCAACTCAATGGGGGAATCTACTAGTTTCCTTATGATTGAGGATGAGAGTATTAGCCTGAACAACACTTTTAAGAGAAAAACTAAAAATAGTAAATCAACTCAATCATGCCTATTCAAACTTGAATCATCAATTGAAAGCATAATACAAACATAAACAACAAAGTTTTGATAGATTTGAGAAGGTCTGAATATTGTGTACTTGTCACAAAAAAATTGTTTCAAAGGGCTGTAATGGACTCATTCACCTATGGGCGAATGGGTCCTTGTGCAGAGGTTTAAAATATGATTTTACAGTCCTCGAGCTCTGTTTTGACACTCTTGATTCCCCTAGATCCCACTGTCGAAAATCCAAAAATAAATTCGAGATCTGAGTTTCCGTGGCTTGACAACAAAGGTGACAATAAATGCAACTTTTCAAAATTGCTCTTTTGAGATATCCTTGACTTTTCTTCAACCTATGAACTTGCACATACATAAGAGGAGAAAAAATGTTTGTTTTTGGTGGATTGAGGTTTTACTTGGTCAAATCCCATTTTGGTAATTACACCTTGAAATGAAAGAATGAAACATGAAAGGAATGATGAATGAACAATTGCTATGTTGCAACTCACCAAGCCCTTGATTTGAAACCCTTGAATGAAGATCCTTGAAGGACTAAAACCTACATGAAATGGCTTGAATTGGATGTTGATTTGATGACTTGAATAGATTCTTGAATGCTTGAAACCTACATCACAATGTTAGCTCCAAAAACATACATGATTGCAAAAGACTTTAACATGATGCTTGAGATCTTGATTGTTGTTGTAGATGAGTAATGAATCTACCCTTGAATGGTTTTGATAATAATATTTTCTCTTAGGATTTATCTCTCAAAAATATAATTGAAACTTCTAGTTGATTTGATAAAATAACCTTGTATTATAGGTATCTATCCTTAATTTCCTGAAAATTAAACATTACAAGCTGAAATTGAAAATTGAATTTGGGAACATTAAAATATCGCCAAAAACATATTTAAAATTTGAATTTGCAACTTAAAGGGGACCCATTCACCCATGGGTGAATGGATCTTGACCTAAGTTATCAAGATTTTTTGAATTTCATGGTGTTAATAATGATAAATGCATTAGTTAAATCACACTTTCCCCTTCAAAAATTGCAATTAATTAGGCTTGTAAATGCAAATTTTAGGCAATTAGAGGATTAATTAAGTCCATTTAAACTAGGGGACCCAAACATAGTGTGAAATGCAAAGGAGTACATTTTTCTACACTACATTTACCCCCCACTTTAGTGAGAGGATGAGTGCAAATGCAAACTCACACTAAAGTAGACAAATATGTGTCAAGAGGGGTCTAATTGCACCGATATTGATGGGATAAGATGACAAGGATTAAGGAGGTTGCGCAAGCCCCCAGGATCTAAGATCCTATGGAAAACCAACATAAGCACAAAGGGACACACATGAATGTATGATATGAAGTAGCAAGACAAGATACACAAATATACAATGTTATAGTTAATGTGAAGAGGAAAGAAAGATGGACTAGCAAGCTGTATTATGCCACATCCATCAAACACATTCATAAGGATGTAAAATCATTTATGAAACACATGGATCCATAGGAAATAAATTTGTGTTATGCTCAATGGCCATGAAAAATATGCTCACAATGGCTAGTGCAATTTGATATACACTAGGTGAGCCCCCAAGATAGTGAGAAACACACATTAGGTTGGTATGTACCCACAAAAAGGTGGCTGATGGAAAAGTCATGCTAGGTCTACAGGATCCTATATGTATGATGCAGAGTAGGGTGGAAAACTCCAAACAATCCTCAAACAATAAAACTTTCAATCTCTAAAATTCACATGATGGATTTTCATTCATTAGGCCTCAATCTCTTAGTAGTACTTCAAATTTACTAAAATGGGTACAACTTCCCAGGAAGAACTGATCTCCAAAAGAAAAACTCAGATTTGGATACCCTTTTTGGCTTTATTCAACATATGAAGAAATAAAATATGGTTACTTTAGAAGGAAAGGTTCAAAACTTGACTGTTCTACTCTTGACTAGGCTTGAAGTGGAGCAGCAAATTCATGTTTTTTGGTGATAACTTTCAAACCAGACTTAATACCAAAAATATAAATATATTTCTAGATACCCATTTGCGCTTTATACAACATACTAAAAATTAGGGTAGGGTTGTTTTGGAACACAAGACTCAAATTTGGATTGTTCTCTCTCAAATTAGGCCTACTAGGGTTTTAGACCTGTTTTAGTAAAATGGACACAACTTGCTGGAAACTTGATCAAATTACATGAAACCAACGTCAATAGACACTAGATTCATAGCTTTACCAATTTTTTTTATTTGGAGTTAGTATGGGATTGTACAGATCTGTACTACATCAAAGAACAACAAGGAAACATTAAAAAATGCAGAAAATAAAGGTATTTTTATTACTTCAACTTCCAAAACCTCAACCACCACCCCCTCTAACCATGTATTTGACCTTACAAATCCTTTTAAAATATTTACAACCATTTTCCAATGGTTCTCAACCAATTTTTCAACTTACAACCATTCAAATTCCCTTATTTACAACTTATGACTCTTCATATTCCATGTTTTTGCAACTTTTACAACATTGACAACTTTAAGAAAATTGACCCGCCAACACTCCTAACGACCTAATATGAAATCTAAGACACCCAAAATGGTCTTAGATTACCTTATTAAAGAAAACCAAAATTACAACTTGCACTTAACCTACTCATCCTAAGGTGCTCCTGCACTAATGCACAACCGTACTAAAAGTTATACCTCCTAATAAATTTGATACGGTGCCACACAACATGAAATTTAAGCTTCATAAGGATTGAAAGCTTCATTATGCTAGACACTCATGAAAAAGATGGCTCCATTGGCAAGCAAGTTGTGTTATGCTTGGTGGCCATGAAAAAGGGGTTGTAACTTCGAGCTTCACAAGGATAGCAAGCTTCATTATGCTAGGCACTCATGAAAAAAATGCAAATAGGATAAGACATGTTCAAAGGGGTTTTTATTAATTCATGAAAGGTCTCACCTTAGGGAGCATCGTTCCTAATCTCTCCAAGAGAGGGCTAGTCAAGGATAAAATATTCACAACTTAGGGAATAAAATCTATAACATTGCCTCTAAGGGGAATTCCATATGACAAAAAAGGTTGCAATCTTGAAGGACATCAAACCCAATGACACCACCAAGAAGACACATCATGTGAATTGAGAAGACCACAATTTGAATAAAAAGTTTACATCTTCTAGGAGATGTATGCTATCATCACTAAGAAGGGCACATAAAAAAAATAAACGGGGGACCATATGCCCCCCACTTAAAATGTCAACATACTTGCTATGTTGGTATTTTAAGTAGAAAGAGAGGAAGAAGTGATCCTTGAAAATAATGCATACCTCAAAAAACTAGTTATCCTTGCCCCTCAATTATGGAGACAAAGATAACCACCAAGAACTATCATGTTGCTGCCAAGAGAGGATATGGTTGCACCTAACATTGTACCACCATGAATGGAAATGAGCAATACGCATAAAGCTACTAATGCCACATAGTGATGAGCCGCATGATAAGATGGAAATTAGTATCAATTAGAGGAAATAGGTGCATCAATACAAGGAAGAGCACCAAAATCCTTAAGATGTTGAATTTTATCACTCAAAGCCTTACATTCATTAGTAGAATGACCATGAATTCTATGATATGCACAAAATGAACTTTTGTTGTAAAATTTCTATCGTGGTTTTGGAGGGAGAGATATCAAGCGAGCTTGGAGAAGCCTCGGCAAGGTTCTTTCTTGATCAATAGTAGGGGATATTTCTTTCTTAACACAAGATGTCATACACACAGTAGATGATAAGGCATTAGATGAGGATGAAGATAAAGGTTGGAAACCTAGACCTTTCAAATATGGTATAGAATTCTCTAGATTTCTATCATTTTACGCCATGTTTTCATTATATCCATGTTTAGAAAGGAGTTTGTATCCAAGACCATAACATGCTTTCAACTCAGATGAAGAGATTTTATACCTCTGAGAAGGGTTGTCTTCTTCATGAGCACACAAATCCTTGTTAAGCTTTGTAAAGTTATGTATCTTCCTCTCATGAGCGATGGGAGTTGAAGAGCCCCCATCACCACCATGGGGTGATGTTGTTGATGTAGAACCAAGTTGAGAAGATGAAACACAGGGCTGTTTTGGTTTAGATTGTGAGATTTTGTACTCTTCCATAAAGGAGGGTGTAAAATCTAATGAACCCAAATCTTCCCTAAAACATGTGTTTGAAGATGAATCATTTGTACATGACTCTTTGGAATTTGAGGGTGAGATTTTAGACTCTTTTTTGAAACAAGGTGTAAAATCTAATGGCCCCCAATCGTCACCTAAGATTTTTGTTGTAGGTGAAATAAAATTAGGATTATCATCAACTTGTATAGGTTCTACCTTTGAGGTTGGAATCAAAGTATTAGGGGAGTTGGAAGTGTTATGATCATGTTGAACTTGTGAATTATAGCATTGTTCATCTACTTCAACCACATATATCTTGTTGTTGTATTCAAATTTCATCTCATGGTGAAGAGTAGATGTGACTCCTTTCATATCATGAATTTGTTGTCTCTCTAGGAGAAGGTTGTATGAAAGAGGTCCTGACATTATATGGATAAGTGTAGGAAAAAATACAGGTCCGACCTCAATTGATAATGTGATCATTCCTAATGGTTGCCTATTAACATTGTCAAATCCATGGATATTAACATCATTGAGTTGAATAAGCTTCTTTTCCACACCATTTTTATCTAGGAGATCAATGCTACAAACATTAAGACCTTCTCCATTGTCTATGAGGGTGCGCCTAACTGCATTTTCATTAATGATCACCTTTATCATTATGGATTCATGTTTATTTTGTATCTCAAGCGAGGATAATTCATGTTGAGGGAATGTGATATTCGACTTTGTCACTTGCATACAATCAAAGGAGGTTGCTACACCATTCAATTTAATAGAAGATTGGATATTATTCTTTTGCAAAACTTCTTGGAGAATCCTATTATATGCAGGTGATGTTTGAATCAAGTCCCAAAGGGAGATGTTTATCAAAGTATGACGAAGTTTCTCAACAAGATCATTCTCTTTACCACTACACTGAGGAATGTTATATGTGTAGACATCAAATCTGCAATATGTTAAGCCTTAACAAGAATAAATCAAGCAAAACACAACAAATCTAATATCCCTATGAAATATTGCATCATGTTAGATATGCTAAACAATAAGACAAGCTAAATAAGCATATAAACAACATGAATCCAAATTTATCTCATAGTGGATTGGTGCTATTGTTGAAAATAGCCCTTTCCCAATCCTTGATAGATAAGCTAGATGATATGAAATTGCTATGAGGATGGTATGATGGTGGGAAAATCAGTTCTCAAGGAGAGTGACTTTGCAAGAGTGATTGTGGAGGATTTGATGATGAATAAAGCTTTCCATTTATAGATTATCAAATGCTAAGAGTGCCAAACATGGAGGATGTGGGACTAAATGTAGACCAATGAAAGAAGGCCACTTGTCATCTTGTGAGTGGTTGATGCATGTGCAAGATTTGGGAAATGTGCCCATGAGAGGGAGAATTTGAATTCAAATTTGGCAATAAATTTAGAGAGGGGGACAAGAAAAAGAGCAATAAATGCTATGTTGGAGGGACAAATCAACTTGTCATGATTTTCAAATTTGAGGGCCATGTTGATTGAAAATGAGAGTTTTAATAAATCAATATATTGATTTATTTGTGCAAGTGGAGATATCTAGAGGATGCAAGTGGGTGGGTTAGGTTAGGCTAATTAGGATTAGGTTAGCTTAATGGTGATTAGGTGAGTTTGACTTTTAGGACTTTGATATTTGATTTATTTAAATAAGAAAATGATGGAAATGAATTTTGAGATTTTAATTAAATAAAGTTTGATTTATTTGATTAAAGGATGATGATAGGATCAAGTTTGCTTTATTTGATTTAAGCTGATGACTTTAGGAGATTGATAAATAAACTTGATTTATTTTCCAAATAGATGAATATGACCTAGTTGAATGCATTATTCCAATTTTGCGTGTCTACATTTTGCCCCTCTTTGAAGTAATGTACTTGTTGCGTTGGTTCAAAGAATAATCTTGTCGCGATCAAAATTCAAAAAAATTCTAATTTTTTCAGATGCCCCAGCGGAAAGAAGTACATTGGTACATTGCCCCCTCGAGAGATCGAGCAAAAAGATTCGATTTGAGGGTTGATCTCGCGATAAAGAGGTTCAAAATGGATGGTTATGGATGATGATGCAAATGAGATGATTTTAAGATGCTTAGAATAACAAATCTATATTATCCTAAACAACTTAAATGATGATATGATATGAGATGGATGAGATTGATGATGTGATATGTCGTGATTATGCAAATGTATAATTCTATGCAGATGCTTAGACTAACAGATCTATATTATGATGATGATACAAATACAATGCATGTGAAATGATCGATGTTTCCTATTATGTATGATATGAATGATATGTGGTATCTGCTAGTTTTTTGGATGCAGGATGGATGCATTGATGATGATGATGTTAGTGCAGAAATGAGATGATGACAAGAGGATCCCACAAGTCCATGATCTGATGAGACTTTATTAGAGATGATGATGATGATAGATGGATGATTTGCTTATCAAGGATTGGGATTTTAAAAGGGCTACTTACCTTATGTTTGATAACACACATAGGTGCGATGCATCAAGGTATAAAGAACCAGGATGGCATTGTACCTAGTGCGATGGACTTTGAATCGACAAACAGATAGGAGTATTCTTGTTCACACTTGACATACAGAAACCTTGCTAGGACGTACCTAACAAAGCAAGTATTCGCCAAGTTATTTTACAAGAACGTCCAACAAGCACAACAGACAAAAGGATAATGATCATTGCCCCATTCCTATCTCTCTAAGTCTTTCATTCAGATATCATCGAGAGGTCCTTGGAATGAGAACAATAAGATAAATCAAACGAAAAGATCAAGTACACAAACAAGCCAATGTTCTTCATACCTTCAGCCAAAGGGATGTGTTTTGATAGGATAAGAATCCAAAGTGATATCCAAAATGATGCCCATTGTCAGAACGATATATCCTAGGACATGCATTGTATAGGATGATGATGGTTTGATAAGTTGATTGATAGGCTGTTGATATAAGTTTGATTGACATGTCTGAAAATGATCAAGAGTTTGATTTTGTTTTAATGGTTTGTTGTTTCGATTTTGATTTTACGATTGAAGATTGATTTTGCTGACTACTGTGATTGTTTCTGTTTGCATTGCCAAAGGATGAAGGTGACAATCAGTTTATTTTGTATGATTGATTAGTGCGGGTGAAAGCGAGATGAGGCAGATGGATTTTTTCAAATATTTGGATGTTTTTAACATTTTGAAATGTTTTGAGGCTGTTTTTGGTGTTTTTGAGATTTTTACAAAATGTTTTGATTTTTTGGATTTTGCGATGTTTTGGGGTTTTCTGTTTTTCGAATGTTTTTGGATTTTTTGATGTTTTGATGTTTTTGGATTTTCGCATGATTTTGACGATTTTGATATGGACATGTGTGACGATATCAGTGCTCTGTTTAGGATTTTGCTAAAAATCAAGCTAAGGTTGATCGATCGGGCCGATGGATTAATGATGATGATAACATTGTTGATGATACACAACAATGCAGGGATAGTGTTAAGCAACACAAGGATTAGGATGGATATCCCAAGATGATGGATTGATGATGATTTGATCAAGACTAATGATGATAACATTGTTGAGGATGCACAACAATGGAAAGATAGTGTTAAGCAACACAAGGATATCCTGATGATTTCTTGATTGGATTCGATTGATCATGATTGATGAAGCTTGATTTGGAACAAAAGTTGTTCAAATGATTTGATGTGACGTTTGACGTGCAACTTAGATGTAACTGATAGTGATTGTTTGGATTAGTGTTCGATGAAAGATGAAGCTTGATAAGGAACATTTTCTCGTCAAAATATGCCATGGGCTAGTGATTTGGATTTTTGCTCACAAGTGGTGGACCAGTTTTATTTCACATTTTCCAATGTTCGGATGGCCACATAAGTTGGAGGATATAGATCAAGATTTATTCTCAAAGCAAGATGTAAATATCTGCCCCCAATGTCTAGCAACGTATGGAATGTGATGTGTGGATGCTCGGATAAGTGTATGGATGGATGGATATGGTAAGCACGCAAAGGATGCCAAGAATTATCTTGTGATAGGATAAGGTGTTCGGATAACGAATGCTCATTTGGATAGTGCTTCATAGCTCAGATAATGTTGCATAAGATAGGATAAGATAAATGAAAATGACCCATGTCAAGATGTTTTCCATAAGAAAGCGTAAAGTGTGCCCCAAAATTTCATCAAAATCAAGATAACTAAGATGATGGATGCAAAAATATGCGAATGGATTGGATAAATGGTTCATGGATGAATGGATTTATTATGGCTGAGATGGATGGAATGCTCGATGTATTACGGATGGGATGAGATGCTTTCACCTGAATTGGCGCACGTAGATGCTTGATTCTACACATGACGCCTGTTTTCCAGGTTTTCGTCATGGTCTTTCCCAAAGCGCCGCCCATGCGGTTTTCACTAGAGGACGATTTTTTTCTCTTTACTATTTTCAATCCTTTTTCTAATTTTTTTGGATTTTCATATTTTTTGATTTTTTTGATTGTTTCAAAAGATTTTAAGCTCATGCTGAATCACAAGGTGTTGCTGACATAGATGCCCCTGTCATAATGTGCCACCGATATCCTACTTGAAGGAGCTGCTTTGCTAAGATACGTGCACTTGAGTGCAGCTTTTGAGATTCTTGATTTGCTTCGTCGATACCAGAGTTAACTCTGTCTTTGTGCATACATAGCGATAGAGTGCCTTCAGAATCCTTATGATGAAGGGTCGTTGCCAATACATGGTCAATGTGAGAATTATATATCATGCGTGGAGGCGTGGATGGAGTGTGTTTAGGGATAAGAGATGGATTGGTTGATAGCTTGGAATCTTTGACTCTCCAAACTTGGGAAGATGAGCAATGATGGGTGGATACGAAAGTGTGCACGAAATTAGGATCAACTGCTTGATACACTTTATATGTTGCTTGAAAATCCTGCTTTTTCTTTCTTGGACATCTTTGATGGATACTTTTCCCTTTTTTATTTTGCCCCATAGTTTCTTTGATTGATGGAGTTTGATAGGGGTGATCTTTCTTTGTATTCTTTGGTATCCATTTGTATTTGATTTTTCCATTATGCTTCTTAGCTTCTTTTGCTTTGATAATGTTCTTCGTACTTTGATTCAAATATTCCTTTTGACGTTGGTCCCAATTTGTGGATGGGGTGATGGGTGGATGAAGATTCATGGCGTGCCTGGTTGTAGTATTGACACTAGTTTCATCATAAGGACTCTTCATGCTCCCTATGTTGACGTTTGCTTGAGACGGAGTTGCCCCCACTATTGTGGAAGTAGTACCTTCATGCTTTGATTCCGCCTGTTTCAAGAGCTCATGTTTAGAGTGCATTCTCTGATAAATGACCATCGTAGATGATGCTATTTTGATTTGCTGCGCTGCTGACTCTAGAATATCCTGTTCTGTCTGACTTGCTTCCTTGAGTGGATAATGTTTGATATCTTTATTCATGATGTCCTTAGTCTGAAATTGGGATATATTTGATCTTGATGTTGACAACTCAGTTTGACCAGAGGAATTAATAATTTGCTCTTTTTGTGTAATAGAATCTTGTTCTAGCTGAAGATCATCTACGTGTCCATCCGTAGAAAGCATCTCATGGGTAGATGGAGTATGCGCTACATGGATATGATCATCTTCCATAGATAGGAGAGTATCCATTAGATTATTGTAGTATCTTGAAGACACAAATTCTTGATCTTGAATGTTTTCAGAGTTTCTTTCAACATGCTTTGGATCAAGTTCTTGACATAGGTCAATTTCAAAGGATGCTTGGATATCTTTATTAGGCATGGGAATTGGCTCAATATCCCCTTGATCTTTGAGTAGACTTAGATCAAGTGTCGAGTTGAAAATTCTTTCAGCATATGTAACCATGAGGTCAAAGGGGGTCAACATGTCTTGGAAAGGACCATTGCTAGACCTTGGTGAAAGATTTTGATCATGCTTTGGAATAAATTCTTGAGATATGTCCTCTAACTCATAAGGCGATGTAGAGACATTTTCATCATGATCATTGATAAATGGATCGTGCATTATGTCAATAGGATCAAATAATCCTAATACTCCTTGAAATAGATCACTAAAAAGTGGCTCTTGATGTATGGTGAGTTGATCATCGAATTGTGTAGATACATCCTCAATGTGCTCCTCAATGGAGAGATTGTGAATGTCTTCGACCATAGGGTCAAGTGATGTTGATATTTCTTGAATTGGATCATTGTCGAGTATTGTTGGTGGATTTTGATCATGATTAAAAAGTGACTCTTGATATACGTTGATTTGATCATTGGATGAAGTAGACATAGCTTCAAGGTGTTCAGTGATGGATTGATCTTGATCCTTGTTCTCGACAGTTATCATTTTTTGTGTTTGTGCTTGTGTTTGTTGGGCAGCTTGAGAGGCTTGTTGCACTTGTTGACCTTGTCTTTCTTGTTGTGTGGCTAGATATTGTTGGAATCCCCTTTGAAAAGCAGCTTGTAATTCCATGTTGTATTGGCTTGATGTGGTGGAAGTTGGTGGTGGTGGGGGTGGTGGTGGATTTGGAATCATGTTGGATGTAGTGATGAGTGGTTGAGTTACGCTTGGAGTGATCATGGTAGTGAGGGGTTGAGATGTGATGGGTATGATAGTGGTGTTTGGAATAATCGAAGTGATGGGGATGGTCGGAATGACCGAGGTGATAGGTCCTTGGGAGACCATGTTTTGATTGGTTGAGATCAACATTGTTGCTTGATTGAATACCATATGTTGGCGCGATGTCGATGGTATATTCAAAGGATTTGATGTGATGGCTTGATGGGTGTTAGGGGGATTGATTTGGATGGAGTGATTAGTGCTAGGTAAAGAGGGAATCCCTAAACCAAGGAATGATGTTGATATGGGTAATGGTGGTGGAGATGTCTCTTGGCGTAATGACTCAACTATTTTGGTAAGTGTAGCAATTTGATCTAGCCAAATTTGATCTTGATTTCAATCTTGACTCCCTTGATATAGTTGATTTGGCTTGTGTTTAAGCAAATTTGGAGTGTGTACTTGTGTTTGATTTTGGAAAATGTTCTCATTTAGGATGACACTCAGATTTGGCATGATAGGTTGAAATTGACCATTGTTCATGTTTGGAATATTCGTATGATTTGCAAATGTATTAATCCCAAATTTTTCTGGATTCATGTTTCGAAAACTTGTACTTGGTACATTTTCATTTGGCTTGTAGGGATTTGGTGGGATGACGTTGTTTGTTTGAAGGCTCATGCTTTCATTATTCGGTTGGTGGATTTGTAGGTTTGGATTTAGATCTACCATTGGAAAAGGTGTCCCAAACTTTGATTTGGGCATGCTCACACTCATTATGTCATTGAAATTTGTCGAAGGTAATGATCCTATGTATGGATTGTATGAGTGCAAGTTTCGATAATCAATCGGCATTGTAAAGCTTTGAAAGTTTGTTTGACTTGGATTACTCATGATGTATGGATCAAGTTTGTATTCCATGTTCTTCTTATGTTTTGACCTTGTTGCACAAATGATCTCTAAGGTTCTTAGGACTTATGACGAGATGAAGGATGAAAGGTGTAAATGATATGGATGTCGAACGTTTAGGAACTTTGGATCAATGCTAGACTTAGGGTTTGATTTTGATTGGTTTGATTTGGATACTGAACTTGTAAACCCCTCGGATGTGATCTTAGGATAAAATTGTTCAAAGGATTTCTAATTCAATTAAATGTATGAGAAAGGATGCATTCCCATACACCTAACTAAACAAGGTGATTTTGATTTTGATGATTTAACCAAGTCTAGAATGATGTTTTCAAAAGCTCTAAAGTTGTTTATGGGATGAAGATGATAAATGTTTGGATGGATGAAGTGTTTGATTTGTTCCTAAATGAACCTAGGAAGGAATTTGTTTACTAGGCCAAGATAGTGAAGAACATGCCTTTCTCTAAGAGTAATTCAAACCCAAAATACCAATGTTTTCTCGAAAGACGATAAAAAGATAAACAAGCACATGTGTGGTGTCAAATTTGTTATCTTTGCTTTAATGACTTCTTTGTACCAAAAATAGACACTTGATTATGCTTCAAACTAAATGTCCAATGTCACAACTTCTTTTCATCCCACAAAGTGCTATGTGGAAGTTCCAAGAAATCAGGACAAGGGTTGCCTAATGTTGACCTTTGTAAGAGCAAATTAAGATGTAAACCCAATTACTTAGAAACCTCTAAGGACATAATCCCTAGGGTAAGCAATAGTTCTTGGGTTTTGTCAAAGGTATTTTCTCTAACTAAGGGGTTTGAAATTTTGATGATGATGTTGAATGTTGGTTTTCCAATGTTTTCGATAAACACATGTGTTTTCAAACAATGAACAAGTACAAACCCTATGGATGTGTAAGACAATATTTGTTGAATCCCCACTTGGACAAGTCCAGCTACGCTTATCTTTAGTGAATGGTTAGATGCTTGACCCCACTTACTCCCCTCCACGACACTCACTTATACGGGGCAGCCAAGCATCAACACCCATGAAACTCCCATGGCATGTTTTCCATTTCTACTAAAGACCGTAAAAGTGTGGGGCAGCTTTAGAACGATGTTCTTGCACCAACAAATAGATTAAGGATTTTGTCCAATTCTAGCACATGGGTTCTAGTAAGGACTTTCCATTCGTAGGAGTTGACCCAACGTGGCAAGAGTCCCCTTTCAGATCCATCTTGTCGGAGTCAACCGCGTGATATTGGCATTTCTTCCAATATCCTCATTTATATCCCGGTTGGAAACACTCTTGGCTTTAGAGTGTTACCAGTTGAGTCATTCCCTTGGGTGAGTACTTTTTCCCCAAGGCAGGCCCTCTAGGATAAACAAAAGTAAGAAAAGACAAAATCCGTAACTCGATCAATCTTTGATGGCACAAAGAAAGAGAATATACGCGAAAATGCCCCTACTCACACTCGCACAAGATATTGTTCAATTTTAAACCCAAATCAAAGTGTGTATGGGAAATTATTTACACAACTTAATGTCACCAAAATCCTTTTGATTCTCAAGATCGCTGTGAGGTGCGAGAGAAGCGCATACGTCTTTTGATGATATTACTTTGGATAAATAATTACAAAACAATAAAGGCACACATTCATTTTATCCTTCAAAGTAATGATTTGATTTATTTTAAGCACCAAAGGAAAGATGAAGATTGCTTGTTCGATTTTAGCCCAAATTGAAATCTAGTAGGTGTCTAAGTTTCAATTTTATCCTTTTGCAAATGAAAAAAAGTGTTCTTTTTAGACCCAATAGAAAGTTAGTGTCCTAAGAACGAAAAGGTAACAAGTTTGTAAAAGCGTTTAAGTAAACACTAAAGTGTTAAAGAACACTTTAATCTTCTCAAGCCATCATCTTCGTTCCTCCTTTCGTTTTCTTTCTTCGAATCACCTTCACTTTCCTTGCTCTCCTTCGTTGTCCCTTCGTTGTTTGCCTTTTTACCTCCTTCGTTAGCCTTTTTTCTAACTTTGTTTGTTTTTTGTACCTATTAAACAAAAGGCAAGCATGTGAGGATCAACAATTCATTTTAATCCTTGATTTTAAGGGAACAATTTCAAATAATTGAGACTCAATTATTTTAGATAAACGACAAAGATCAATATAATCCAATATTAGATTTAATCATTGATAAAAGATTGACCTTAAATAATAAAGAAAAAGAATCCCTTATGTTTTAAAGAAATCATTACTCAAAACAAGATTTTGTATAAAAAGCTTCTTTAAAGATTAAATCAATGAGACTACCTCCACACATCCTTATTTCTATTGGACAAAGCTAGATATCAAGTTTAATTATCAAAGTTGCCAATATCAATTGTGGTAAAGCAACTCGGACATAAATTATTTCAAAGCATCCAAATCATGCAAAAATACTCACATTTAGACGAATCAACTTTGAGCTCATCAACCATATTTCATTCAATGTCTTAAATGTTCTCAAAAGACCATTTCAAATCATTAAAGCATGAGCAAAATAGATGTAGCCTCTATATCGAAGTAACTCAACCAGATGTTTTACCCTACAAAGACTTTTAAACATTGAAGACAGATCATATAGACCTAACATCTATCAACTTTTATTAAATCTGCCTAAGAATACACTATCATAAGTGACAAATCATAAATGTGTATCAACCAACTATAAAAAATAAATGCATGTCAGATAATGCAGATTTTATTCTCCAAGTTTACGTCGAATAGCTACTCCTCCTTTCATGATTGGTAGGTTCTCGCAAATTTTAGATTTTAGATTTTAAATCATAGCTACAACTCTCCATCACAAGCAGACAATACTACTGAAATTCACTTGTTAGATGAGATTCTACTGCCAAATCTAAGACACGCAAATCAGAATGGTTAGATGAGATTTTATTGCCAAATCTAAGATACACAAATCAGAATGTGTAAGTACATGCGTGCCAAGTGAATTCATTGAAAAGGCGCTAAAGAGTCAGGCAACGCTTTGGGAAGTTTCTTCATTAAGTGCAGTTGATAGTGTATATGAAACAACCAATAAAGGCCCTTAAAACTTTCTAGCAAAATGCCTCTGGTGAACTGAAATGTCAATCAGGCGAGCAAATGCAAGTTGTGGAAGCATAGACAAGACATGTGAACTGTGTGACAGAATGCTTCAAATACATGGTCCCATGGCTGGGATAATTGCAATGTAAAATTAAAAATAAAATAAAAATGGATTCGTTGAAGAGAATTTAGAAACTTTTAAGCAAACACAACTATTAGGTGTGAAACCATGCTCCACAGCTGTTCCAGCATCCTCCCTGGCTGCGCGCAGTATACCATCTCTCAACCACTTATGTACAGTTAGAACACTGCCCGTACCTGAGCGCCGCGCGAGAAGAGGATATGATCATCTCCTACAAGTGTAGAAATAGCCTTTTGCGAGTGACAATATTCAAGCAGAAAATGGATATGTTGAAAAATCTCTTGAAAATTTCAAGTAGATGCAGCTTGAAGGGCGTGACTTGCAGCATGAACGCCTCCTTTTAAATGTGATCTCACGAAAGGCCATTATACCATGCCATGTTAGGTTGGGGAACGAACGAGTCATACGCCATTGGGGATTTGTTGAAAAGGGCTCTTAGAAGCTTTCAATCGAATGCAGTTGGAAGTGAAGGATGGCACGTTCTGATTAAGGAATGGAACGCTGCCTACAACAAAGCCAAAGTATGGATTGAAAGAGCCATTGCGCATGATGAAAAGGGTTGGTTTGATGTTAAAGTGAGATTCACTCCTAAAACTGAATGCCACAGTGGCTGAAGATTCACAAAATAGACTGGTTTAGAAACTTTAGAAACCTTAAGGAAAATGCAAAAAACAAATGAACATGTTGAATTTAGTCCAATGTGGTCTGTCAACAAGGCGTGGCCTCTCACTAAGAAGCATTCACCGTGCTATAGCCACTGTAGAGCATATGCGCATAGAATGAATTTGTTAAAGCTTCAAAAATTTCAAAATAAATGCAATGAAGTATGGTAAATGAGCTAAAGGCTCGCAGTTTGTAGCAAGGACATGTACACCTATTAAAGCACAGAGAAGGCTTAATGAAAAATCAAAGGAATTCCACAGATTGGAATGCCACCATGAACGCACAAACAAAGTACGAGCAGAAGCGCACGATATGTTGAAATCTGCAAACTTTTCATTTCTGTATATCAGTATGAAGTTGATTAAAAGAAAGCAAACAAAATGGCATTCCTTATGAAATAATCCCTTATGCTCTATGAAATCAATAAAACAAACTAAGTGCCCTCCTTCTAACGCCAAACTATGGATGCTAAATTTGCATTTTGGTTAGTATAAAAAAACACACATGAGTTGTTAATTGAATCAACCAAATAAAATAGAGCACCCCTATGAAATAATTGATCATACTAAAATATGCAAGCTAAATAGAACAAAGACAATTAGATGCAAGCACATAAAATCATGACCAAACCCTATCTCATAGTGGATTGGTGCTTCTATGGAAAGAAGCCCTTTCCCAATCCTTGCTTAAGCTTCATGATAAAAAATGATTTGAATATGATATGGAATGCTAAGATATGGAGTGGACAAAATCAGTTCTCCAATGAAGAATGACTTTGCATAAGCTTTGTAGATGAAATTATGGAGATGATGGAGATGGAAAAAATCAGTTCTCAGTTTAAGAGAATGACTTTGCATAAAGATTTGTGGGGGGGATTTGCTTGAGGATGAGGCCTCTATTTAAATATTTTCAAATGCTAAGAGTGCCAAACATGGAGGATGTGGTACTAAATGTAGACCAATGAAAGAAGGCCACTTGTCATCTTGTGAGTGGTTGATGCATGTGCAAGATTTGGGAAATGTGCCCATGAGAGGGAGAATTTGAATTCAAATTTGGCAATAAATTTAGAGAGGGGGACAAGAAAAAGAGCAATAAATGCTATGTTGGAGGGACAAATCAACTTGTCATGATTTTCAAATTTGAGGGCCATGTTGAGTGAAAATGAGAGTTTTAATAAATCAATATATTGATTTATTTGTGCAAGTGGAGATATCTAGAGGATGCAAGTGGGTGGGTTAGGTTAGGCTAATTAGGATTAGGTTAGCTTAATGGTGATTAGGTGAGTTTGACTTTTAGGACTTTGATATTTGATTTATTTAAATAAGAAAAGGATGGAAATGACTTTTGAGATTTTAATTAAATAAAGTTTGATTTATTTAATTAAAGGATGATGATAGGATCAAGTTTGCTTTATTTGATTTAAGCTGATGACTTTAGGAGATTGATAAATAAACTTGATTTATTTGCCAAATGGATGAATATGACCTAGTTGAATGCATTATGCCAATTTTGCGTGTCTACAATATGTGTGATCAATTGTGTGATAAGTTGGTTGTTGTGACACAGGTTTACTAGTGATTTGCATTGTAAAATTCAAGATATCTCTTGGAGTTAATTTACGAGGTCTTATGATGGGAGGTGACTTAGGAGGCTCACTAATTAAAGGAGATCCAATTTGTGCGGTCATAACCTCAATTGAGTTACCTAGATGTCCTTCTAGTGAGGGGGGATCTAATGTGAACTTAACATGTTCATCTAAGGAAGCCACATTACTATTGTTTTAAGGACATGTATGGATGCTATCATCCTCTTGCACCATGATATCTTCCCTAGTAGGAGAATTTTTAGGAGAGGAACAAACAAGATTTTATGACATTCAATGGTTGGATCTTCTAAAATAACTTCATCAAAAGTAGGGGAATTATCAATGGTTGGATTGTATTTCTTATCAATTATTGCATCCTCTTGTTCAATAATGTTTTCCCATGTAGGAGAAGAGAAACAAATAGGATTCTCATGGCTCTCAATAATGGGTTCATCTAACACCAAAATATCTTCATCACAAATATGAGAGATAGTGGGAGAAGAAAAAACTTGATTGTCATGATTGTTCATGGTTGTATTCTCTTTCACTAAGTTTCACACATAGAGGGAGAGGGATCAATGAAAAATAAGAAAAGAGGGGAGAGGACTTCGTATTCATATGCTTGTAACAACAAATTCTTAGAGTACTCAACAAAATTTGAAAATAGAACATGAAGTATGATAACAAGAGACTTCTGTAATGAAAAAATGATGTAATAATTGCTCTATAGATTTGAAATGCAACAATTTTTTTTTTAATTTGAAATGCCTAAATTCAATGGATGATTAGACCCAATGCATAAAACAAAAATTCTCAAAAAATTGACAGATTGAAACAATGGTTTACCAGCGGATCTAGGAAGTGTAGAAGACCACAAAAATGCCCGTAAAAGATGGTTTTAATAGGCCCTCAAGGAATCATTTTCCCATGGGTGAATGGGTCCTTGTACAGGGTTTGAAAAAATGAAAAATGCAATTTTTGGGTTGTTGTATGTGTTTTGTGTTCCAGGTCTCAGACTGTGGTTCTATAGCAGATTTTTCCAGATTTTGATGTTTAAATTCAAGTGAAATGAATAATAAATGATGAACAATATGACACTTTTTAAAATACAATTTTGACTCAATTTTTGAATATGAATGATTGAAAACAAACTAATATGCAAGTCTTATGCAAGATTAATGTAACATGCATGCAAATTTTTGAATTTTTCAGATTTTAAACAATGCAAAATGCAAACCTAAAACCCTAAATGAGATGAAAAATAATGCAAGTTTAACAACCCTAAATGAGATGCAAAATAATGCAATACAATGCAAAGTAATGAAAATCCTAGATCTAGGGTTTAAATAGACGCCAAATTTTAGAATTTTGGTGTACAACATTGGGTTCACCAAAATGAAACATAGAAAAATAGGGTCACCTAATATGGAATGGGGAAAATGGGGGTGATGAAACTATCTTCCTATTTTCATTAGGAAAAGAGATCCCCCCAAAGAATTGAATTACAACCCTTAGGTGAGTCAACTCAATGGGGGAATCTGTTGGTTTCCTTATGATTGAGGATGGGGGTATCATCTTGAACAACACTTTTGGGAGAAAAAATAAAAATAGTAAATCAACTCAATCATTCCCATTCAAACTTGAATCATCAATTTAAAGCATAATTTACAGACAAAAACAACACATTTTTGATAGATCTGAGAAGGTTTGAATATTGTGTACCTATCACAAAAAGCTTGTTTCAGAGGGTTGTTAGGGACTCATTCACCTATGGGTGAATGGGTCCTTGTGCAGAGGTTTAAAATTTGATTTAGAGTCCTTGAGCCCTATGTTTGCACTCCTGATTCCCCTAGATCCCACTGTTGGAAAGATGGAAATAAATTTGGGATTTGAGTTTTCATGGCTTGACAACAAAGGTGACAATAAATGAAACTTTGCAAAATTGCTCTTTTGAGATCTTCAACTTTTATTCAACCTATGAACTTGCACATACACAAGAGGGATTTTTTTTTGTTTTTGGTAGATGGGGGTTTGCCTTGGTCAAACCTTGTTTTGGTAATTAAACCTTGAAATGAAACAATGAAACATGAAAGAAATGATGAATGGAAAATTTCTATGTTGCAACTCACCAAACCCTTGATTTGAAACCCTTGAATGGAGATCCTTGAAGGACTAAAACCTACATAAAATGGCTTGAATTGGATGTTGATTTGATGACTTGAATAGATGCTTGAGTGCTTGAAACCTACATCACAATGTTAGCTCCAAAAACATGCATGATTGCAAAATACTTTAACATGATGCTTGAGATCTTGATTGTTGTTGTAGATGACTGATGAATCTTCCCTTGAATGCTCTTGACAATAATATTTTCTCTTAGGATTGATCTCTCAAAAATCTAATTGAAAACTTCTTGTTGATTTGATAAATAACCTTGTATTTATAGGTATCTATCCTTAATTTCCTGAAAATTAAATATTACAAGCCGACATTGAAATTTGAATTTGGGAACATTAAAATACCACCAAAAGCATATTTAAAATTTGAATTTGCAACTTAAAGGGGACCCATTCGCCCATGGGAAAATGGGTTCTGACCTAAGTTATCAAGATTTTTGAATTTTGGGGTGTTAATAATGATAAGTGCATTAATTAAATCACACTTCCACCTTCGGAAATTGTAATTAATTAGGCTTGTAAATGCAAAGTTTAGAAAATTAGAGGCTTAATTAAGTCCATTTAAAATAGGGGACCCAAACATAGTGTGAAATGTAAAGGAGTACATTTTTCTACACTACATATATATACAACTATAACATCATTTTTTGTCAAAGTGTTCAATTATCAATCACATAAATGTGAGTCATATATTCACAACACTATTATCTCTTTCTTGATGAGCTTCCTAATAACTAATTAATTAGTGAAATACTAAATATAAATCAAAATACAAATATAGGTCATCTATTCACAATGCTACTATCTCTTGATTGACTCTTCTTGGTGAATAATTAATTGGTGAAATGCAAAGTATTAGGAAAAATAAAAATTATCCTTTTGTTACCAAACTCCTGACATACCCTACCTTGAGTTGGTTCTACTAGATTATACTAAATTAGATAGATAATCATAAGCACACACACACACACACACACACACACACACACACACACACACACACACACACACACACACACATATATATATAAACAATTGAGTTCCAATCTCTCAGTATACCCTACCCTAAGATGGTCTTGCTTGCCTTCAATAAAAAAATTTCATTAAAGTGTATATAAATTAACTATTATTCTCCAATATCCTACTTATCTCTTACCTTGAGTTGGTTTTATTTATATCAACAATGGAAGTATAAAATTAACTATCAGGTAAAAGTACAAAGCCGTGTCACACTTTTATAAAGGAAACAACCAACAAGTTGATCAAAATTTTAAACTTGAATCACTAAAAGTGGCATATATGTTTTGAATTTTGAAGTGTTGTAAACTAATAAAATGTGTATTTTTTTGTATATTTTATGTTTGTTTTTTTGAAAAATAAAAAATAATTTGAATATAGTTTTTTTATGAATTAAATTTATAATTTAGTTGATGATAAAATGCTGAAAAATGAAGTTACATGAGACGTTGATCTTTATATAAAAAAAAATATTTTTTCTCCAAATTTTGTGTGTATTTATAAATTGAAATTTTAGTGCATGGATATATTTTTTTTTCCAATTTTGATAGGTATATATTTTTAAATAAATATTAAAATGTGTGTTAATTAAAACACAACTGTTTCCATTCGACGTCAACTTTCATATTAACTAGGGGAGAGGCGCCCATAGTGGAGTGGGGTCCAATAGTGGGGATAGAAGTAGTCCTTAGTGGGTCCCATAGTGAAGCACCTTAATATCCAATTGCAAAACACATTTTATCCATAAAATAGACAAACTAACAAATCATGTGATGCCACATCAACGCACCAATAAAACGTGACTTAGTGCACCACTATTGGTCTCACTTTTTTTATGGGCCTTTTTTGGATACCTAAACAAAAAGCATGTTGATGTGACATCATATTGATGATGTGGCCCTAAAACGAAATATAGAAGCACGTGAGTTGTCAAATAAACTATTGTACAAAATTGGGAGTGATTTGAAATTTCCACGTAGGATTTTGAGAAAGGCAAAGTTAGGGTGCTCCACTATGGGCCCCTCTCCCCTATTTATCTAAAATAAAAAAAAGTATACCATCTTGATAGAGATTCTTTTATCTAGTGCATCATATTTTTTTTTATTTTTTTAATAAGTTTTAGTAATTTTTCTTGACATGGTAATCAACCTAATATTTTTTTGTTGATAACCTACTTTTAGTAAAAATAAAAAATAAAATATAAATAATAAATAAACAATTAAAATATATATTTTTGAAAACTACACTTATGAATCTACAAAAAGGTATTTTTATATTTTAAAAAAGTTTTATTTACATGAGGAGTTGTTGAAACATCAAGTTTTTCAAATAATTTTATATTTTTGGTAAATTGGCCTCAAAGTGGTGCTACATATGCATTTAGCCAACAATTTTAATTGGAAAAGTTATGGACATATCTAACTTAGCTAGAATGAATCTTACTAGATCATATGTTTGACCAAAAATAATTTTTAGTTAGAAATACTTAAATTCATTTGTGTTGATAAGTTGGTCTGAAGTGTGACACAACTTTGTACTTTTACCTTATCATTTCCTATATCTTGGTATACCTTACCCTTGAGTTAGTTCAATTTCTAACATTCTAACTATAAAATAGTATGGAAACAAAAAAAATACACAAATTTAGAAATATGTTATCTCCAACCCTTCAACATACCTTGCCACTGGCTGATCTTGATACACAAGTTTAGAAATATAATATCAATGCCCAACCCTTGGCATACCCCACCCCTAAGTTGATTTTCACATTCCAAGCATCTACCTTACACCTATTTTACCCAAGTAGAAATAAGTATTCTTTTCTTTTCTACATCATTTGCAAGCCCAAAAAGGTATGAAACATATTATAAGTTTATATTTTTACATTCACATATGACTTCATAAAATGAAATGACTACAAATTCTATACATAAAGCCCCATTGAATCAAGCACCTAGACAGGCTTATAAATCATTGATAATATCACAAGAAATGTGTTTCCATTTCAAATTTCACAATATAATCCCAAGGAATAAAATGCTTGTACACTTGGCCTATAATTGTTGACCAAATACATAAATCAATAAACATATAAATTTTATTTCAGATATGTAAAGTTATCCAAAACAAATGTAAGTCTTGAGTCAGAATTTTGGTATTAATCTATTCATATGGATAGGTTGGTAAATGAATGTTCATATGAAAAAATCTTACATTAGTTATAAATATCCTAGAATAATGATTATACAGTATAAAAAAATTCAATATCATATCTTTATATCTTTTCAAGAGTATTTGTGCCATGGATTAAGAATTTTTTTTATAATCATTTCCGTAGTCATACAACTAGAATATTCATGATATAAATTATTCACAACCAGAAATAATCACCATGATCTAGATCTAATTTATTTTTTTATAGATAAAAATATCTG
This sequence comes from Sequoia sempervirens, assembly GCA_007258455.2. Taxonomy (NCBI): domain Eukaryota; kingdom Viridiplantae; phylum Streptophyta; class Pinopsida; order Cupressales; family Cupressaceae; genus Sequoia; species Sequoia sempervirens. The sequence continues at coordinate 266,054 of VDFB02282472.1, read as the reverse complement.
ATATCATTATTTAAGCAATTGAAAGGTAATTTTTGTTGTTGTTGTTTGCAAACAAGAGTAACTATAAGACTATATCTAGAATACCTTACATAAGTAATACTATCATGCATAGTCCATGACAACATATTTCTACATTCCACAATAGTTGTTAACCTTGTTCTCAATTGTAACAATTATAAAAATAGATAAATCATTGTTAGATAAATCATTGTGTATATAAGTAGCAATGTAATATTTTTCTAATAGTGACAACTACTGAAATCTTCAAGATTTATGTTACTATTTGTAGTCATGAACAACTTTAATAATGAGTATGAACTAATTTTAAAATTTACCTATATCCTGCCATTGTAAAGATAATGCATTTATTTAGGTCATGGTAGGGTATCATGTACATCCACAATTAATGTTTAAATAAATTCCATCTTTGATACATAAGTTCAACAAATAATCAAACACACTAGGTTGTATTACTCTATACAATTAGCAAGCTGAGTAGAGTAGTATTATTATAAAGATATTAAAGATATTATTGTTCAATGAAAAACAACATGCCTATTTAAACTTATTATGAAATTTAAATCTACATAAAAATGTTGATTAATCCCCATTACTTTAACTTGAGTAGCATTGTTATTTAAAGCTATAATAGAGGTAAATGATAAAACCTAAAGACATATGTGTATGAAACTCTAAAATCATTGTTGTTTTGTAACAACTAGATCATAAGTACCAATTTTCATGACCACTAACAATCCCTTGATGATTAAAACTCAATAAAAATCTCAAGACCATATTAGCTTACATTATAACATATCAAAATTTTATCCAACTGTCTTGCTAAAATTACAATCCAGACCAACTCTAGTTCAGGGTACAAAGTATGCAAATATATGAATTAAGAAAGGATTAGACATTTCATCGACAAGGTTGGAGTTATAATAACCTTAAGACAAGTGTGCAAAAAGTATAAGCCTAAACAAGAAAAAGAGCTTGTAGACACCTAAATATTTCCCTAGTGTATCTAGTCCTAATCAACTAAACACATCACCTAGGAAAAGTACCCTTCACCTAATCTTCCACACTTAATTAAATAATCACATTATTTAATTAATCCCTCTTTCCATCTCACCTCACAATAAATCACTAAATAATTACATATTCCATCCTATATTCCCTCAACACATTACAAGAATAAGGGGCACCTAAGAACACTTGTCCTTATGGTTCCATTATTCTCAAACCCACCCCAAGAATATAGCCCTCCTAGATGCACATTTCCCTTATTTCTCTCATGGTCACAACCACTTACTAAATTTAGTAAGTTCATCCTACCCATTCATAATCCAACAACCTCCATCTCCACCCTCCATCCTCTCATTGATCCCAGATAAATCCTCTCAACCATCCTCCACTATTGATCTCACCAGTAGATCTTGACCATCTATTCCCCCTTTTAAAATTCTATAAATTTAGGCATTCTTTCCTTCATTCCAATCCATTTTCATTTTATGTTAGGTGCATGATGTCAAAATAGGTATCTTCAAGCAAAGGAGCATCCACATATCAACCAAACAAGAAAAAAATCAAATCAAAATGGATTCATGGGTAAAATTTAAAGTTGATTTTGATGTTATTGTGTTGTTTTGATCTCTTTTATGAGCTATATCTAGAGGTTTTGTCTTGGTTTGGATAGGAACTTGGTTACTAGTTTTCTTCCATTTTCATTTCAAATCATATTACATTTTGGAATCACTTCCATCATCATCCCTATGTGATTTGGGAAGCTTACCACCAAAGCTTCACTTCATCCCATCCTACTTGTTATCCTTCTTTGACACAATGCCACTTAGTTGTGACATTATGTCAAAGAGGGGAAAAATTTAGACACCTAAATATTTCTCTAGTGTACCTAGTCCTAATTGACTAAACACATCACCTAGGACAAGTCCCCTTCACCTAATCTTCCATAATTAAATAATTATATTATTTAATTGATCCCCTTTTTCATCTCACCTCATGATAAATCAATATTTAATTACCTATTCTACCTAATATCCATCTCACACATGGCTAAAATAACTAAATAATAATATTTTATTATGCCTATATTCCCTCAACATGCTCTAAGAATAAAGGGAACCTAAGAAAACTTATCCTTATGGTTCTATTATTCTCTCAATCCATCCCAAGAATAGAGACCTCCTAGATGCACATGTCCCTTATTTCCTCATGGTCACAACTGCTTACTAAATTTAGTAAGTTCATCCTAGCCATTCACAATCCAATAACCTCCATCTCTACCCTCCATCATCTCCCTGATCCTAGCAAAATCCTCTCGACCATCCCCCACATTGATCTCATCATTAGATCTTGACCATACATTCCACCTTCCAAAATTCTATAAATTCAAGCACTCTTTCCTTCATTCCAATCCATTATCACTTTATGCTTGGTACATGTTCTCAAAACATGTATCTTCAAGCAAAGGAATATCCACATATCAACCAATCAAGGAGCAAATCAAATTAAATTGGAGTCATAGGTAACATTTTAATTTGATTTTGATGTTATTTTATTATTTTGATCTCTTTTGTGAGCTCTATCTAGAGGTTTTTTCTTAATTTGAATAAGAACTTGCTTACTAGTTTTCTTTCATTTTCATTTCAAATCATCGGCATTACATTTTGGAATCACTTCCATCATCATCCCTAAGTGATCGGGGAAAATTTCCACCTAAGATTCACTTCTTCCAATCCTAATTTTTATTCTTCTTTGACACAACACCACTTAGTTGTGACATTGTATCAATGAGGGAAAAAATATAGACACCTAAATATTTCCCCAGTGTACCTAGTCCTAATCAACTAAACACATCACCTAGGGCAATCCCCCTTCACCTAATCTTCCACACTTAATTAAATTATCATATTATTTAATTAATCCCCTTTTCCATCTCACCTCACAATAAATCAATAGATAATTACCTATTCCACCTATTTTCCATCTCACACATGTCTAAAATAATTAAATAATAATATTATTTAATTATTCTTGTATTCCCTCAACACATTTTGAGAACAAAGGGCACCTAAGAGCACTCGTCTTTATGGTTCCATTATTCTCTCAACCCATCCCAAGAATATAGCCCTCCTAGATGCACATGTCCCTTATTTTCCTCATGGTCACAACCACTTGTAAACTAAATTTAGTAAGTTCATCCTAACCATTCATAATCTAAAAACCTACACCTCCACCCTCCATCTTATCCTTGATCGTAGGTAAATCCTCTCAACCATCCTCCGATGTTGATCTCACCATTAGATCTTTGACCATCCATTCCTCCTTCCAAAATTCTATAAATTCAATCACTCTTTCCTTTATTCCAATCCATTAGGTCAATTTATGCTAGGTAAATGCTATCAAAACAAGTATCTTCATGCAAAGGATAATTCACATATCAACCAATCAAGGAGAAAATCAAATCACAATAGTGTCATGGGTAGCATTTTGAGTTGATTTTGATGTTATTGTGTTGTTTTAAATTTCATTGTGAGATCTATCTGGAGGTTTTATCTTGATTTGGATAGGAACTTGCATTCTTGTTTGCTTCTATTTTACATTTCAAATAATTCAAATTACAAATCTTATTTAATAAAGTCTCAAAGAAATAGACTTGCCAAAGAGAATTGACCATAAAATACACATAGAATAGTAAATGTAATTGGTAGGTATAAAACTCAACTCAAAAACCTTTACAAATCTCCTCTCGATTGTGAGAAAATGGTAAATAATTCATAAGGTAAATCATTATAAAACATAACCAAAGTATGCTACAAATTGAGAAAGACAACTCACTACAAAACCCTCAAATTTTTACTTCCAAACAACATATGGACATAAGGGTCATTATTTTCATAATGTAGCACCAATGAGTTTAAAGGAAATCTATATTTGAATTAATGGTTATCTCCATGAAACCCATGACTAGAAGTACAATCAAGCTTATGAACTACTTAATGAATACTTCAAAGAAATAATACAACATTGCTATCTAATATAATTACCACTTCATATGTTGTATGCATATAAACATATTTTAATCAAATGCATAAAATTGAATTAAATTCACGCGTACTCATGATTTAGTGAATCCTTACCTTGATTTCCCCTCTTCGCAACTACCATAACTCCTTTCCAATCTCCTCTTTTCTTCCTTAGTCCCCTTCTTCTACTCAAGACTTGCTCCCTTCTCAAATTCCCTCCAATTTTTCAAACCATCCATACAAATCCACCACACTAGGAAACCATTATGACCACAAAAGGCTTCATGCTCACTAGAAACCATCCTCTTTCCAATAATCTCTCCAACATCCTACCAATATCCTCTAAGTGTGGCCCATTAACTCCCACAACCCTATAGTATAAGGTTTCTTAATGCCAAAATTCCCTCTCGTTTCTTTTTCATCTTCAAATTTAAAGTCCTTTTAATTCATAATATTTTAAAATATTTTAATAGATAAAAATAACAAATAAGTCCTAGGTTAGTTAATGGAGAGCTCGGCGGGTGGTGGCGATGGCGGTGGTGAAATTTCAAACTTTGAAAAGGTGGGATTTCTTGATGATGTTGTAGGTGTTAATGGCAGATAGTTTGCTGATGGGAAGGTGATGTCAGTAGGGTCCTTTGCTGCAGGCAAGCGTTGTGGGTCCCCGTTCGTGGAAAATGAACTTTCTAGTGGGAATGGGGTGTCGAAGGTTGTGTGTCCAACACATTCTCCAACGTCCTTCTCTGAAAAGGGGAATCTCGGGGCTGAAAAGTTAGGGCAAGGCCAGGTGTCTGGTGATTTTTATGGGAATCCTAATTGTGTGGGTCTTGGGAATGATAAGACTAAAAATGATTTCTTGTCGAGTTCATCTCTCAAATGGACGAATTTATTTGGGGCAAGGCCTAAAGGTAAAAGTACTTCTCTTGTGCCTTTTGTTGCTAATGCGAAGAATAGAGAATACTCTATTTCTATCCTGGATTGTATTGTTGATAAGAGCATGTCAAATATGGATATGGCTCTGTTGGGTAGATTTTTTGGTCCCCGACCTCATATTGAGCTAGTGCGCAAGTTTGTAGTTAGTCTGTGGAAGCCCAAGGGACAGATTGATGTGGTTGTTATGGCCAAAGATTTCTTCTCCTTCACATTTAACTATGAAGATGATTTTGTGGTGGCATTGACAGGTTGCCCTTGGTTTATTGGGAAGTCCTCTTTGATTTTGGAAAGATGGGAACCTGGGTTTAACCCAAACTTGTGCTCCTTCTCAGCTGCCCCGGTTTGGGTTAGACTCCTTGGTTTTCCTATGGAATTTTGGGATGAAGAAGTTTTTAAAGGGATATCAAACACTTTTGGTTGTTTCTATCGATTAACCAAATGATGACTTCTAGGAAGCGCCTGGTTTATGCCAAGTTTTGTGTGAATGTAGAACAATCATCTAATTTTCCTGCCATGATAAAGATAAACTCTAAGTTTGGAGTTTGGGAACAAGTGGTTGAATTTGAGTTGATTCCATTTGCCTGCTTCCATTGTAAGAAGGCTGTGCATTGGGCGAAGAAATGTCCTCTCAAAGGGATGAAGCAGATGTCTAAACATTGGAGAGAGAAGGAGAAGGTTCTAGAACAATGCTCAGAGCTTTTGGATAAAGAGGGGTTTGCTCTGAGGAGGGAAGTGGAGGTTGAGAAACCTTAGGAAATGGGTTTGGAATTGGCTGAGGAAGGTGTAATTCCTGAGGGCCAGGGGGAGTTGGTACAAATAAATAAGGAATTGGAACAAGGAGGTGAGGATCTTCCCTCCCTTGTTATTGACACTGTGGAGTCTGTTGAAGAGATGCAAATGAAGATTTTTGAGGTAGATAAGGCTTCTGTTGATGTGGGTTTGGGCTCTCGTCCCTCGGGGGGAATCAACGACAAGATGATGGGTCGAAGGTTGAAGGCTTGGAGGTTCTGTCTAATTTCAAGGACGATGGGGATCCTGAGGATTTGGATAATCCTCCCTATATTCTAGTTTGTGGGAACAATAGAAAGAAGCATTCCCCTTCTTCGAGAGTGGCGACTCGGAATAGGCAAAGATCTGACTGCGGGTTTGAGCCGAGAGGTAGAGGTTGGCCTCCTGCGAATGTTACTAGGGAGAAGGAGAGCCATTTGGAAATTGCTGATGGTATGCAAAGAACTTTGTTGGATATGTGCTCTAAGAGCACTACCCACAAGTTACTATGAAAGTCATCTCCTGGAATATGAGAGGGTTAAATCACCCTCATAAGCATGATCTCCTTGCAAATTTGGTAAGAGATCATCGCCCTGATATTGTGTTAATTCAATAAACTAAGATGGGAATGGATAAATTAGCTAGAGTGAAGAATATTTTTAAGGACTTTGGGATGTATTGCTCAGATGCGGTGGGTGCTTCAGGAGGGATTGTGACTTTTTGGAATATCAGGCTGATTCAGGGGGTTGAGGTGTTTAAAGATTGTAACCATGTGGCAACTTCTTTTCTTCATTTGCGGGATAAGTTCTCTTGGACTTTGTCTAACATCTATGCTCCTAATAGGAAGAGTGCTCGTAAAAAGTTTTGGGAAAGCCCGAGATCCTTCAAATTGAGGTACTCTGTAGGTAATTGATTGGTCATGGGGGATTTTAATACACCTTTGAATGATGCTGATAAGATGGGTGGTTCGCAGATTGTGGATGATAGCAGATATGATCTTATGAATCTTATTAATGATAATGCTCTTCTTGATTTGGATCTCAAAGGTGCTTCATTCACTTGGTCTAACAAGTGGGTGGGAGATGCTCTTATCTAGGTTAAGCTTGACCGTGCTCTTATTACCCTTGATTGGTTGGTGTCCTATTCTTTTTCTCTCTATGCCTTGACTAGATTTGGATCAGATCATTTCCCTTTGTCTTTGCCATTGGATTGGTTGGGAGGAAAAAATAAATTTTCATTTAGATTTGAGAAGATGTGGACCTACCATCCTGATCTCAGTAATTTGGTTCTTGATTGGTGGAACATTCAAGTGGATGGTTCTGCTATGTTCAAAGTTGCTAAAAAACTTGCTAATGTGAAGGATAATGTTAGGAAATGGAATCAGAATTCTTTTGGTCACATTTTTTTGGAAAAAGAGGGGGTGACTAAGGAGCTTCAAGATGTTCAGCAGTCCATCCAAGCTTCCGGGTATGATCAAGCCCTGGTTTTGAAAGAAAATGTTCTTTCCAGATTGCATAATATTGTGGCTAAGGAAGAGGAATTCTGGAAACATCGCTCTAGGATTATGTGGTTGAAAAGTGGGGATAGGATCACAAAGTTTTTTTACTTTTCTACTTTGAAACACATGGCTTCTAATCGTATTAAGTTTATCAATTACAATATAATCAAGTTCTGGATAAGGATGTTGATTTGCAGCTTGTTGCTTCTTCCTTTTTCTCTACTTGCTTATTGCGGAGGGGGAGCTGGATTTGGATTGTAAGGCAGATATTCTTGGGGACATCCCTCAGATCATTAATGAAGATATTAATAAGCAGCTGGTGTGCATCCCGTCGGTAGAGGAAGTTAGGAATGTTGTTTTTTCCTTTGAAGGGAATAAGGCGTCGGGCCCGGATGGCTTTCCCATGTTCCTTTTTAGTCCTTTTGGGAAATTATTTCTAGGGATGTGGTTGCTACAACTAAAGAGTTTTTTCGAACTGGCTCTCTTCTCAAGGAACTGAATTCATCCTTCATTGTCCTTGTGCCTAAGAAACTGGGGGCTATGTCCTTTGATGAATTTCGTCCTATTAGCTTATGCAACTCGATCTGTAAGATCTTCTCTAAGATTTTGGCGGTTAGATTGCAAAGGGTGATGCCGCTTATCATTTATCCCCAACAAAATGGGTTTGTGGTTGGTAGGAAAATTTTGGATTCTATTCTCTCCATTCATGAGAATATTCACTCTTTGATATTTATAAGTATGCTGGGTTTATTATGAAGCTTGATTTACTTGAAGCATATGATAGAGTTGATTGGGGTTTTCTTTCTAAGATTCTTACATCTTTTGGTTTTGGGGAGAAAATGGTGGCTCTGGTGCTTCAGCTTATTTCTACTCCTCACTTCTCTGTTCTTGTCAATGGTTCGCCCTCTCCTTTGTTTGATTGCTCCAGGGGTCTAAGGCAAGGGGATTCAATATCTCCTTGTAGACACGTAAAATGTACTAATTAACACTGCACATCCGATCCCGACCACTAATATCGCTTCATCCTGAATCATCCCTCGGTCTAACCATTTAATCAAATACCTTTATTTGATTAAATTCATCAATGTTCCTCTCTTAATTAAATCATTTATCTAATTAAGTCATCCTTTCTTGTTAATTAAATCAATCAATCTGATCTAATTATCCCTATTTAATTAAATAATCAATTTTATTTGATTAAATCCCTAAAGTCATCTTATTAAATTAAATAAATTAAAACCTTATTTAGTTTAATCTAACTTCATCTCCTTGGTTAAATAAAATAAAAATCTTTATTTAATTAATCTTGAAATCATATTCTTCTCATATTTGATTTAAATAAATCCACAAATCTAAGTCAAATTTGTCACATCATCTAATCTCTCATTAAATTAATTAACCTTGATTAATTTAATCTCCTCTCATGTCCCATCCTCTAGCTTTTGCAACTTAGATTTAATTCACTATTTTCCCTCAAAAGGCATAATAAAGGAATATTCCTCAAATTTGAATTCAAAAATCCAAGTGCACTTTGTCCTTCTAACAAGGCATTACTCCACCTAGAAAGTCCTTTTGCCTTGAGCCAAGTGGTATTCAATGCACCTTCTTTCCCTCTTACATGTCATTTCAACAATTTCAAATTTCAAATATATGCATTTATTGACACATTCTTCAAAACTTGCACATCCTCCATCCATTCACATGTTGACAAGTGACACCTTGCTATTTGTTTATTCTTAGTCCCACATTGCTCTATTTTGGACATATCCTCAACTTGACATTCTATAAATAGGAGGCTCCATTCCTCAATTGATCATCCACAACTTGAGAAAACTTACTATACTCAAATTCATAGCAACCTTCATCCATCTTATTGAGTTTTATAGCTAGGTTATGCACATTTTGTCTTGGAGCATTCACCAATCTTCAACCAAGTGGATCACAAACTTCATCAAATCATCCTCATCACACCATTGGAGTTGGGAAAGGGCCAATTTTCATATCAAATTGGCACCAACTCCCTCAAGAGATTAAGAGTTTGCTTTGTTTTAGAATAGGATTTGATATTTTAGCTTTAAGTTTGTTGTGTTCTTCATGTTATTCCTTTTCTCTTACATTCAAATGGATTTCTTGAGGGATTTATATTCTAACTTGCATTGACCCTATTAATGTGTTGTTTGTTGTGTTCTTGCAGGTTTGGGATCTAGGTTCACACTCCTTTTCTGTTTGTTATTATGGTGGAATCTTTGGGATGTCTTATTTAGAGATTTATTAATTTTGGAATGATGACTGGATTGGCTCCTTTGTCCAGTAATTTGATTTGCTCCCATCAGTAGTTTGTTGATGATTATCTCTTGCTGTGGGAGGCTTCTATTAAGGAATCCAGGGCCATTAAACTTATTCTTCAAAGGTATGAGGCTGCTTCAGGGTAGAAGGTTAGCTTACCCAAGAGTATTATCTTCGTTTTTAATACTTTGGTCCATAGGCAGATCAAGATTGCTAGAATTCTACAGTGCTAGATTGGGGATCTTCCTGCGTCTTATTTGGGTCTTCCTTTGTGCTCTAATGTTCCTGAGTCTTTTTGGCGGGGGTTGATTGACAAGTTCAATTCTAAAATGGCTGGCTGGAAGGGAGGTTTGCTGAGCAAAGATGGGAAAGTACAACTGATTAATTCAATATTTTAGAATCTGCCTATTTATGCTCTCAGTCTATTTTATATGCCAAGGAAATTTATGGACAAACTAGAAGGAATCTAAAAAAAATTCCTTTGGTCTGGTGTTGAGGATAAGAGAAGAATTCACTTGGTTGCTTGGGATGATGTCTGTAGACCTAAAAAGGTTGGTGGTCTTGGAATCCAAAAAAATTGTGAGTTCAATGCCGCTCTTCTTGGTAAACAGTTGTGGAACTTATTGTTGGCTAAGAGTGAATGGGTGAAAATAGCATGGAGCAAGTATCTACATGGTGCTAATGATATAAGGGGTTTTTTAAATCCGGACTTCTCCCCCTCGTCTAGTTTTTCTCTATGGAATTGTATGGTTAAGGCCCACGGGCTTCATTCTAAGGGTATTTTTTGGCAGTTGGGGAATGGCAATTTTTTTTTGTTTTAGGAAGACAGTTGGTTTGGTAATAGGCCTCTTAAAGACAAGCCTTGGGCTCAAACTTTCATGAAGGTGTGTTTGTAGAGGTTTGGCAGATTTGTTGCTAATTATATTGATGGTGGCTGCTGGAAAAGGTTGCACGAGGCTGACCCGGTGTTGGAGGTTCTCTTTAAGGCCGTGTCTTTGGTCCATATTCCCTCTCTTCCTTCTCGTGATAGATTTGTTTGGAAGCCCTCCACTAATGGAAGCTTTTCTATTTCTTCAGCTTTTCATCTTAATGCTTCCTTTGTTGGCCCTGCACCTTTTTGGGCCTCTGTTTGGTTCTCTAGATTGATTCCTAAGGTTAATATTTACTTTTCGCTCTTTTTCTAGAACAAAGTATTAACAATTGACAATTTGGTCAAGAGAGGTTTTATGATGCCTAACAGGTGCTTTCTATGTGAAGAGGAGGCTGGAAATTCTTTCCATCTGTTGATTGGCTGTAATTTTGCTAGAATTGTGTGGTCCCATCTACTTTCTCTTTGGAATCTAAGTTGAGTATTCCCTGCCTCAATCAAGGATTTATGGGCTCAATGGGTTGGACCTACATCTAATTCTACTCTGTAGGTTTTGTGGTCTCTTTCTCTTCCTCATATTTCTTGGGGTTTGTGGCTTGAGCGCAACAACAATATTTTCAGGAATTCTGCCCGGCCTGCTATCTCTGTGGCCTATAAAATATGTGTGGCTATTAAATAAAATTTTGTGGCTGGGATTTCATTTCACAATGGGCTGAAGGTTAGGATTAGTCATTATGATATTTCTGTTGCTTAGAATTGGAAGCTTCCTTGTGATATCTCCCTCCCGGTTACTAAAGGGAAAGCTTCTAGAGAGGATTTTGTTTGGAAAGCTCCTCTAGATGGTTGGGTGAAGGTTAAATTTGATGGAGCTGCTAAAGGAAATCCAAGACCTGCAGGTTGTGGGGGAGTGATCGGAAATTCAAATGGTAGGCTCGTCTCTACAGTGGTGCTCCATTTGGGAACCTAGATAAACCACTATGTGAAAGAAACTACAACCTATCATGGTCTCAAACTGGCACAAAAGAAAGGATTTAAGAAAGTATGGATTGAGGGAGATTCTCTCAATATCATAAATAATTTGAAGAATAGTGCAACTCCCTCATGTATTATTGAAAATTTGATCAAAGACTCTATTGATAGTCTTAAGTCCTTTGGTGAATATTACATCTCTCATATATTAAGAGAGGGTAATAGACTTGCTGATGTATTTGCAAATCTAGGAGTTAGTGGAGCTAGGGAATGGGGACTGAATGATCTCCTCCCTATAGAAGAATTGCAAAAATTAATAATGATTGCTAAATTTAAAGTGATTGATGATTTGGTGAGGCTTGGAGTGTGCATGATGTTCATCACGTGGCAGGCTATTATGGTAAGGGATGGTAATCAAAATTTAGATTTAGCTGATGGTACAAGGATTGATATCCGTAGGGAACGGATCACTAGGTTCATTAATCGCTCCTGCCATTATTCTTTTTTAACATGGATTGTAGGAAATATTTGCATAGCCTTCTCAAGGTTTTTGCTTGTTACGTTCAAATTTCTCAAAATTCTAGACTCTGCATTTTCAGAAGCCATGGGAGGAGACATGAACCACACTGAACTATTATCTTGTGATGTTGTCAAGAAGAAGCTGGAGGTTTGGAGAATTTTAGAAAAGGGCGGGTTGACTCCATAGTTGGAGAGATTACATGGCAACAATCCGTAGACTACTGCATTTTTCGCAAAAGCCTAGAACAATAGGGTTCTCAAGTTGGGTGGAACAGAGTTTGATGTCAATGAAGATTTCATAGCTAGCATTATGGGGCTCTCAACAGAGGGAAATAAAGTCTTTAGAGATAAAAAGGAGTTGCAAGCCGCCATGCAAATCTTCTTCAAAGGTGATGAAGCTCAAGATTTAAGGACGGCGAGAAGTGGAGGCTACTAGAGGAGTTCTCTTAAGGTGTTGTCAGGGGATGTGGCCGAGGAGCTCATGTGTTACATAACCCTTGAAGGATGATTCTCAGTGGTAAATGCCTATCATTTCACTATGCTTAATCACTTTCGCGATAAGAAAAGGATTTCTTTTCCCTATTATCTTTTGACTTCCCTAGATTCTGGCCTAAAGGACCATAAAAATAACCCGAAGAACCCTATTTTGCATGTGGGGCTTATCCTTTTAATCACTAATTATGCTAAAGCCTTTGAAGTGGTAAAGCCCATCTATACCCCTAAGGGTAAGCAAAAGAAGCTAGAGGAAGAATATGATACAGTCTTTGAGGAGGAGCAGGCTAGCAAGAAGGGTAAGAAGAGGAAGCTCATCCTAGACAAGGAGTCAGAATCTAAGGAGGATGTTGATTATGTGCTAGACTCTCTTGCTACAATGGAAGAGGAAACCCCTTGCTTCTGGGAAGCCCAAAAAAGGGGAGTTGAGCCCTAACAAGGGTTATGAAACCTGCAGTGAGGAGCCGGGTGCTGAAATGGAAATGATTTGCATGAAGGAGTGGAATGAAGTGGCTGGTGAGGTTTCTTTGCCTTCCCCTATTCTGGGGTTGAAGTAGAAAAAGGAGCAAGAGATGGGAAGCAATAGGAAGCTGGTTGTTAAGTTTGAGAGTTAACTGCTGGAGGTGAAGTATCCTCTTAAGTTTATGAGTGGACTTGGTGCTATGGATTCTCCAATTGAGGCTTCGGGCTTGCTGATGGAAAGGAAGGTTGTGGTTGAGGTGGGGCAGGGTGTTGAGGATTCTCCTGGTGTGGACCCAGAAAGGAAGAAGAAAAGAAGGATGGTTGCTGCGGGTATTACGGAGTCTATTCGAAGAATCCAAACTCTGACAGCTGTTGGGAAGGGGAAGGAAGTTTCTGCCAGTTAGGATAAGGTAAGTTCCTTTCATGAGGAGGATGCTCTTGGTAAGGGAGTCTTCAACATTGATAAGGAAAATATTCTTGATGTTTTGGGAACTACTAGAGAGGGTTCCATTATTGTTTATAAGTTATTTAAATGGTTGTTCCACAAATTGAATATGACCAATGTGAAAGTTCGTGGTATGTTGAGCAAAGATGATGAGTCTATAGGCTAGAATCAGATTGATAATCTGATGAATTCTTTGAAAATTGTGGCAGATGAAATATTTATCATGAAGCAGAATCTTGAAGTTAGGGTTCTCTCCCTTGAAACTCAGTTGGAGAAGATTTTATGCTAACATGGAAAAAGGTGGGGAGGTGGCAAAATCTAGGGGTATTTTTGATTATGTTGGTATTGTCTCCCCTTTTCAAATTGCTAAAAAACGTAAGGAGACTGTTCAGTCTGGTGAGATTGGTGTTGTTGATAACCTGCTGAAGGGAGAGGTGTCTGGTGATAAGGGTGATGATGTGAGTAATGTTTTGATTGCCGATGTAAATGTGGGTGGGCTTGGATCCAAGACTCATAACAAGACCAAATCTATGGCTGGTGCATCTGTGAAAGAAATTTCTGATGCCTTTGATGATGGTCAAAAGGGTGTAGCGTGCGATGTGGAGGTGGCGGATATACTGAAGAATATGTAATGTTGATGGGTGTGTTCCTCCTTTTTGGCTAATTTTTTGTTGTTGGTACACTGCGTTTGGGATGATTGTTACTTATTGTAGTTCTCTTTTGATTCAACTGCCCTTTTTGTAAAGGATTTTGAGCCCCTTCAAAACCCGTTATTTACCTCTAATAAAAAACAAATAAGTCCTTTAAACAAAGAATATGATTTTTTTAATTAATAATGAAATATCATTTCAAACACTTCTAAAAACAACAATACTCAAATTAAAACAATGTGTAATATTTACTTGTAAGTATGAAAAGTAACAATTAATTACACAAATCATAGTATATATTTACACTTGCATTGTGAAACCTAAACAAAAATCTAAAATTCATCAAAAATACATGACTATGAAAAGTGTAAGTGTGTGTGCATTCTTGACAAACATGGTTCAACTACCAAATTGTTTCCATCTACTATCCTCTCCCAGATGATTCTCTCCATTAGCATGTTGGAGGGGAAAAATAATATATTGCATTCACCTCAAGTCAATGCAACAATAATTAGTCCATTATTAAGATCACAATCCTAAATTAAACAAGATAGAAACTGACACTTTAAATCTTTTATAACAAATAAAGATCCTATAGAGATAATGAAATGTTCATTAGCATTATATAAGTGTGAAACCTAACACAATATTCAAAGTATGACTTTACTTATCCTGAACAATTATTTAATCATTAAAAATATGTGTTTAAAATAACTGATTAAAAGGGGATGTGATATAAAGTATGGAAAGTAATGAAGAAAGCTTAGAAAAAATTTCCTCTAAAGCAAGTATAATAGGTAAAATAAGAAAATTCTTCAAGAATCAAAATAAAAGAAAATATAGCCATAAAAATGAATACAAAAAGAATCGAGAAAGTTTAGAGGAGGTTAAAATTTAAGAGGAAGAAGCAATAGCTTCAAAGAAACATGTAGACGAAGAGGTAGGAATAATGAGGTAGATAATAATAAAAAGAATGTACAATGCTTTCATTGTAATAAGTTTGGACCCTATGCATTAGAATGTTGGAATGAACAAGTTGAAACAAAAAAAGAAACTATCATAATACTATTGAAGATAAACAAAATCTATTCATTTATTTTTCAATAAAAATATTAGTGAGAATAATGTACGGTATGTTGATTTTGAATGTTCTTCATATATGACATGTAATAAGAATTATTTATCAATTTGTATGAAAAACATCATAGTATAGTGGTATTGGGAGATAATTAATCTCTTGAAACTAAAATAAAAATAACTATTGTAGTAATGACTGAGTATGGTAGGTAAAGCATATTAATGAAACATTGTTTGTTCCAACACTCAAGAATAATTTTTTATCTATTGGAAACACAATAGAACACAATTATCCAATTAATTTTGATAAATATGAGCCTATAATAAGAGAAAAATTAGAAAGGAATGCGTTGTAAGAACAAAGAGGATAGGATGTTTCCTCTCTATTTCACTTAATGAAACCACGCATTAAGGTCTAATGAATTGAATGAAAGTAGAATTTGACACCAACAAGATGATCATCTTAGTTTTAATGGGTTATTTTTCAAGACAAAAAATTATTAAAAATATAAAAGAAGTACATATGAAGAAACAACATAGAGATAACTCTTTCTAATTGGTAATTTTAGAAGATCTAAGCAACATCTTAAGATAATTCATATATGGATTTGTGTGGTCCTATGGAAACACCTTATCTAAAAAATTCAAATTATTTCCTAACATTCACTGACGATTACTCAAGAAAAACTTGGCCATATTGCTTGGTTACAAAATTTGAAGTGTTTGACAAATTTGTAGAATTCAATAGGTTGGTTGAAAAATAAAGTGGTAAGTACATAAAAAAGATAAGGTTAGATAATGGAGGCGAGTAGAAATCAAATCACTTTCTAGATTTATGCAAAAATATGGAATCAAGAGAGAGTTCACCACTTCCTACACTCCACAATAAAATGGAGTTGCTAAAAGGAAGAATATGACCATTATTGAAATGACAAGGAATATGATGAAATAGAAGAATTTGGATAAGAGTTTTTGGGTAGAAGAAATTTGTAAAATAATATATTTTCTCAAAATAAGCCCTATAAAATCAACTAAATAATGATTCTTGAACAAGTGTGGTTTGGGATTAAGTCATTTTGATCATTTGAGGGTATTTGGGTGTGTTTCTTATGCACACATGTCAAAATAAAAAGGTCTTAGTTAGATTATATAGGCTTAAAATGTATTTTTATTGGTTATAGATTAAAAAATAAAGCATATAAGTTGTATGATCTAGTCGGAAAGAAGCTTGTGATAAGTAGATATATGCTCTTTGATGAAGCAATAAAATATACCAAACAAAATAAAATAAAGGGAAAATAAATAATGATTGATGAAGTTGAAGAAGAAGAAGAAATAACTTGAATCCTCTAGTGAAGGAACAAGAAAGTATTAGAAATATTAGAGGACATAAAGGACTCATCCATCAACTCTTATGTTGGACTCAAGTTTTATGAAAATGACAACAAGGTCACAAGAAAAAGTCTATGCATTGATGACTCAAATCATGGAAAAGAATGAGCCATAAACCTTTGGACAAGCTCAAGAAAAAGAAGAGTGGGCCAAAGTAATGAATAGTGAGTTAGAAAAAGTTCACAATAATGACACATGTGATTTGGTTTAGTTACCTCCTATAATAGAGTTGTTGGTACAAGGTTGATGTATAAAACTGGGTATAAATCTAACGAAAGCATTTATAAGGATAAGGCTAGATTGGTAACCAAAGGATCCACTCAATAGGAAGGTATTGATTACAATAAAGCATTTTCACTTGTAGCATGAATGGATACTATTAGATTAATTTTGGCTTTGATAACTTGGAAGAGTTGGACAATTTATTAGATGGATGTAAAGAGTGTCTTTTTGAATAGATATATTGATGAAAATGTGCATGCTTCACAACCTAGAGTTTTTGAAAAATTAAATTATTTTTACGATTTGAAGAAGGCCTTGTATGGTCTTAAGTAGGCATAAAGAGCATGGTATTCCATGATAGACTACCTATAGAAAAAAGGTTTCATAAAGAGTTAATCATATCCCAATATTTATATCAAGAGCTTAGATAATGACATTTTTATTTTATTTCTCTATGCAGATGATCTTATCTATACTAGAAATAATTTAGCTTTATTTATAGAGGTTAATACAATTGTGCTTGTTGAATTTGAGATGACAAATTTGGGACAAATACACTATTTTTTGGCATAGAAGTATGAAAAAATAAAGATGAAATACATATTGTACAAGATTTTTAGATGAAGAGTTACAAACTAGTTGCAATACCTATTGAAGCTAGACTTAAGTTGTCTAACTTAGATGTGCTAGATCTAGTGGACCCCACTCTATAAAGATAGTTGCTTGGCAATTTGATCTACTTCACTACTACTTGACTAGATATCACATATATAGTGATCTTGGTATCTAAGCTCATTTTAGAACTTAAGAAAACACATTGGAGTATAGTTAAGAGGATTATCAGATATGTCAAAAGGACATTGAGTTATGGTCTTAGACTTAAACATTCATTGATAGTAGTTTGATTGGTTATATGGATTCAGATTGGGTAGGTTCCATAGATGCCAAGAAATCTACTTTTAGTCTTAGTCTTGTAGTATTCTCTTGGAAGTCAAATAAATGAACAACTATATCACTTTCTATAGTATAGACATAGTATAAAGCTACAACATCAACAATTTTCTAAATAGTATGTTTGAGATGACTATTGGAGGTCTTGCACCAAGTATACAATGGACCTACCTTATTGTATTGTGAGAATACTAGTGTTGTATAAATTAAAAAGAATTTAGTGTTTCATAACATAATCAAGCATATTAAAATTTAACATCGCCACATCAATGTGTTGGTTAAACATGGATTGATCAAGATTGTGTATTATAGCATAGAGGATTAGATGGAAGATATCTTCATGAAACCTATATATCATGAAAGTTTCCACATACTTAGAGATATAACTCAAGTTCTTCCCAGTTGTCATTATTAGGGAGAATTACAACAATGATTCATATTAGGCTTGTTGACTTAGTTATCTTTCTTTACATTTTCTTTATACTACCATTTTTGGTGATCACTTAATGCATTAAATACATTTATATACCCTATTTTATAATTTCTCACAAGTATTTGGATTTGATTAGGTTTTGCATCCTACTAAATCAATACATAAAGTTTTCCCCATTAAATAT
Source organism: Sequoia sempervirens (assembly GCA_007258455.2). Lineage (NCBI taxonomy): Eukaryota > Viridiplantae > Streptophyta > Pinopsida > Cupressales > Cupressaceae > Sequoia > Sequoia sempervirens. The sequence goes on along the minus strand of VDFB02282472.1, from coordinate 247,859 downwards.
GAGAATTAGCATGCCAAACACAAAATTTCCTATCATATTTGCATAAAAAATGCGCACAATGAACAAACAACTCAACACACCCTTGGAGAGATCTTTTCAAATGGACACTCCCCCTATTCCTTCAAATGAAATCCACATACAAAAATATTTTTATATATTTTTTTGATGAATAATTTTGATATTCAACCAATAATACACTAATTACAAAGTATCACTATACAAAAAGATACTACATTTTAACAGGTTCAAAATTATGACCCCTATATAAAGAAAATTCCATACCTAAATTATATATCACTTCTAAAAACAAATTTCACAAGCTTGAATTTTTTTCTTTTTCTTTTTAAAACATTGAGTGAAAGTCTTGACTTTCATGTGTCTCTCAAGAACTAGGTTTAAGCTCCTAAGACATAATTTTTTTAAAGGTAAACTAAAATGTAAAATAAGTCAAATCTTTTCAAAAAATAAACCAAGGTTTATTGACTTAGTTATCTTTCTTTTGTCTTATTGCATTCATTAAGTAGTTGGGTTATTGGTAAATATGGCTGTCATAAAACTCACCTATAATTCGAGCTTCTATATAATAGATCCCTTGCTTCTTGTTCTATCAAGGTAATTTGGGGCTTTTACATATTTATTTGTTTTTTGATTAACATATCATCATTGCTATTTTATTTGCCTTTAGTGGACCCCTTGGTGAAGAAATGTTTGGTAGAGAATACAATTTTTTTTTCCAAGATTAATATTAGAGATGCTTTGTTTCATCTTTGGATTACTAATTATTTCATCTTTGAATGATATCTTGAAATCTTAGATTTGTTTGAAATTAATATGTAGTTAGATCTATGATATTTTAAGGCAAGTTCTAATTCACCAATAATAATATGTTTCGATCAAAATGTTAAGGTTAAAATTCTAAAAAACATATGTAATTCTCTACCATCTTTGTAATTGTATAGCCCAATGGAGTAGGTGACAATTATTTGTAAATGTTTGATTGATATAATCATGATATATCTTTCAAATTCTATTTATGTTTCTAGCCTATTTGTATTTGTTATTTAGGGAGTTTATATTAGGAAAATTATTCACTTAGTCTTCACAAATTTATCATTACAATAGATCTTTAGTGGTTGATATACTTTCTTTAAATTTCAATATGTAATCTTTAGGAAAATTAATGTAAAGAGTGACTAGTGAAAAATATTAGAGTTGTCTTTAGACAACGCATAATTTGCTTTGTATTTTTTTAAATGGATCTTTAGTTGTTGCATAGGATCTTAGGGATACTCCCTTGTGTTGTGACCTAGAACTAAATAAGAGAATGACCTCTCCTATTGAGGGCCCAAATCCTTTTGTGATCTAACTACAATATTTTCCTTGTGTTCAATTTATCTCCATGAGAGTTAGCATAAGGTGATTATCTAGGATTGCATGATGGTGATTTTGGAGTACCAACAAAATGACACAATTATTTGAATTATCAAACACAACTCATGGTATTCAATTCGATGTTCTATTGTATCTTTTCCAAGTGGATCTATGATCTATATTGGATCTATCAATAGAGATCATTCATAAAGGAAAACACTTTAACAATTTTTAGGATAAAAATTACAATTTGATGGAACCAAATGTTATATATTTTTTCATATTTACTAAAGAGAAAATTTATTTTAAGATAACCAAGGGAAAACTAGATCAGATTGGCATTCCATAGTGAATATATTATCAAGGGAGGCTTGGGTAATTGTTCAAAGTAGAACAATTTAGATGAGTCTTTGAGCTTGTTAAATAAGCTACAAAGTAATTTGAGATGCATCCATTTTCTATACTTGTTATTGAACATAAACGATATTTAGGTAGACAAGAAATGACTAATACCAAGTTGGTTTTTTTCCTTAAGAGACAAAATATCATAGTTACATGGCGAATTCTTTCCATTTCCAACATTTTTTTCTCTCCTTTGAGTAGCATTTAATCTTATGAATTACCATTTATGTAAACAAGTATAATAATATGATGTTTTAGTAAATTCTACAAAGATATTTTGAGAGTTTACAAATCATTCTAATCGCTATATCGCCAACATGGTATATTGTTGTCGAGCCTTATTTGTTTGATCTTGAATAATATTTGCATGGTTTCCTCCAAAGTAGCAAAGAATTTTGGTAAAAAATGTCTTTCACTTGCTTATTTGCAAACTATTATAGTAGATGCTTGCCTTTGTGAAATAATGCTCATATTTGTATGTAGTGTCTTTACTAGTTGTGTTTGGGGTGTTAGTTTATTCTACAGGTGTAGTATTGATTGTGCAAGTCTCTAGGTAAGTGCAAAAGTTGATTATAGTAATCTCCACATTTGCTAGACTGGATTGAAATATTGTCAAATAATGTTAGTCTATGCAAAGTTATTAATAATTCTTGACAATATTTATCAAGTTGGTCCCTAGATCTTATAAATTCTCAATTTATTTGTGTTAATTGAGTCTTAATCTACAAAATTTGTTGTGAAATTTGCTAGTCTAGTTGTCCTTGGATCAAATAACTAGGTTAGAGGGAAATCATTTCATATTTCTCTTCTTGAAGAGTGGTGATTTTGGTTTAAGATACCCAATATTCATGCCTTAAATTCTTTAATTCATGGAGAAATGTGTATGGATTTTTAGCCTCTAAAGCACATTTGAAGTTGTTGCTAGACTTTAAAGATGTATGGTCCTCAATTTATCTTTAGGACAAATCCTACCAAGAAATTGGTTTCTAGAATGGAGAACCTTGAGTCTATTTTTATGAAGTCCCAACAAGTGTGGTAAGTGAATGAAGGCACATTTAATGTCTCTCATTATTTGATGGATGATGATTATAATGTTGGTTCTTCTAAATAGGAATCTATATTAGAAGATAGGGTGGTTATTATTTTTATTTTGAATCTATTAGTAGAATTTTACCCAGATTAGGTACTAGGCCTCCACTCAAGCTTTTTAAATTTGATAAATTGATTCAAAGAAAAAATGAGGATAAAAATCTATTAACTTTTGATAGTTGTCATCTTCATCCTCATTCTTCTTTGTATAGACCAAACATTTGAGAGAACCCCCTTTTATACTAGAACTCATCCTCTTAGGGATGGACATAGGGATAGAATTCATGAGGTTGAAGTCATAAATTATTTAAATCCTATTGCTCGTGTCTATACCAATCCTTATCAATACATATGCCCTTATGCACACATTCTACCCAAGGTCCACCATGGGCATGAACAATGCGCGAACCCAATTACAATTTAAATGTTCCTCAATATTACTAGGATCCTACCCTTCATTTTGACAGAAGACTTTCCCACTTATGAAATGATATGTATGTGTTGATAATTATTTGTCCCCTTTAGAGAACCCACAAATAAAACATTGAGGAAAACATCATATTTGGAGCATTTGAGTGGAGCAAAGATCACCCATGTATTTAACAACAATTTGGGTGGTGGGAGAGTCAATAAAAGATAGGGTGGTGGAAAAGGTGGATTGAATACAATTGTTACTTGTTTATGGGAATCAATTTACTTATAACAAAGAAAATAATATTTGATAGTCATGTCATTGCTGTAGAGAGGCAAAAAAACATGAAGTTGGTCTCCAATGATGAAGATTGTTTAAAATGATAACTTGAAAATTGTTTGATAGCATGAGACAAAATTTCAAACATGAACACTCACAGAAGAAGCTTATTGACTAAAATAGTTCTAAAGCAAAATAAAATAACTCTGAATTGAATAAAGTAGCTCGAAATTTATAATTCTTAGCATTTTTTGGATTATTGTATTTAAGATATATATACTAGTTACAAGGGATGCCAAGTGAAAGTGAGAGCAACAATGTATAAATGTGCACTTGAATGTCCAAGTAGATGAAATGTACATTCATTTATAGAACCTTAACAACCATTAAGTGGTCATGTGGATGTCTAACTTGAACTCATTTGACTTTTGTATCTTCTCAAAAAATGTAGATTTTGTATAATGTGCGCATGCAATTTCTTAAAGGAATTATGTTATAATTTTTTCAAAGACTTTCATAATAAATTGGAGTGGTTTTCTATTATAACACATCGCCTTTATTTCTATACCTTAAAATGTAATTACACAAATATTAATGCCTTCTTATAATTTTACTAATATTTTTTTCCATCTTTTTATAAAATATATATTTAATAAAAAATTAAATATACTAACATTATTACAACTATTCACACATACTCAATCTATTGGATTTTGTTGTAGCATATGGGGATATTTGTATTTAGTATAAAAACAATTCGAAGGTGGACATTCTAAACAAGTTATTTGAGGATGCAAGGGTTCACAAAACAACCGGTCTCTTGACCAAGATTCATAATAAAAGAACCACAATTAAAAAAAACTTGAAAATATAGTAAAGATGCATTCGTCTCACAAACATCATTAAAATTGATGATACCAAGTTTCCACAATCCATATTGTTGTTTATTTTTATGGATTTGGCTATGTTGTGATTTTTTTACATGACTATTGTGATTTTTCTCACTCAACTCTCTATTATACTGATGACAGATCATAGATCATAGAATGTGATCTGACCTCTGTATTATCTTTATGATGAATTATGAAATGTGATCCAATCTCTCTATTATCCTAATGATGAATCATGAAATGTGATGGGAAACATCAATTCAAAAAGATCACAACACAATCAAACCCAATTTTTTTTTATTAAACATCATTAAAATTCTTTCATTTTCAAATTCGCCGGTGGCTTCTTTGACCCGGCAGACCTAGAGCTCCCATTTACCACCATTTTCGTTCTGTTGTACTCCAGATGGCTACGTAACTTCCGGCGACTGCTTCGGCCATTAAAGTATTCCAGGGACCTTCGTACCATTCGCCAATCGCCATTGCACTTGGAGTTTACTCCAGAGAACATGCGATTGCATGTAAGTAAGGTCACGTCCAAACGAAAATCCATGCGCCAAAACCTGTGTGATCCGTGTCCTTCGCTTCTTGTCCTCACTACGTTGGATTTTGTTGTACAATCTGGAGGCCGCCCGTTTTTCTTGAAAATTAAGCGCCATATTTTTAGGATATAGGTCATAGTAAAATCAAAACCTTAAAGTTCACGTGAATTCTATTAAGTGCTTTTAAATCATTCCAATTTCCTTTAGTTAAAATTTTGAAGTTCTTAAATTGATTCTTAATTGAACTTTTTGTATATAATAACTTTAAAGTGGGCCCTTCCTTTAGATTTTAAGATTATTATTTTTGGTCTTAGACTATATTGTCAATGTTTGAGGGCATATTTTATCTATTCATGATCTTTTTTTGGGAGAGCATAACTTTTGCCTATGGAAGCCTTTTTTGACTTGTAAATGTTGGAAGATTTATTGAACTCTGTATTATAGTGCACTTTTTTTTATCTACTTATTCTTGGTGTTGGTGTAATTTTACTTTCAACCTCTTAGTTACTTTCATTGTCATGGAATCAAGCACAAACCTTGTCTTGTATATAGAGATAAGCAACATTGACTTTCAAATTGTAAAATTTCATTATAGTGTCAAGTAGAGTTTTCTTGAGGATTTATCAAATTCATTAATGAGGATCTTTGAGGGGTTCAATATAAACACAATCAATTATAAAGTGTCAACCTTTTCACTATCTTTGAGGGATTAATGCAATTCATTTATGGACATATTATAATTAAACATATTGAAATAAATTTCTAAATTTTAGCAAGGAGTGGTTGGGGGGTGGGGAGCAAGGGGTGAAGGGGTTTCTTTTAAAATAATTTGTGAGTTTGCATAATGATGACTCATTCATTGCGCTTTCTTTATGGATACATCATCTCAGGATAACTTGTTTTTAGTGTGCATTGTTACTTTGTGACTAAAATAACACACTTGTATCTTGAAATTCTCCTAGATGGAACTAATTATGCATTATGACAAGTCCATATAGAAGCCTTATTCAAACAAGGAACAACGAGGTCTTCTTCCTTATCTTTTGGGATAGGTTTCACTACCAACCATCACATTGAAACACTTTGATTAGTTCAATAATCATGACAATGTGCTTGGTGACCTCTAGCGCTCACTTTCCACATGTTGTAAACATCATCTTGATGGTGTTGAATATCCTTCTACTATTTGGGAGGTCTTTTCATAGTTATTTGGTGACATCATGCTTGATATTTCCATGGATGCCACATTATTTTCTAAAGATATTTATGATTTTGGCGATGATGACACAAATTTTGAGGATAGTCACATGAAAACATCGATATTGTATGCTCATGTAGCTTCCTTTGACAATGATTTTATACATGATCTTTCTCTCATGCGTGCTCTCTTTGGGATGCTTTTTTTAGTGACAACAATAGTTGTTTGTTGAGACCCACATTACAAATTGTTCTCTCTTCTTACATAATCTTGTTTACATGTTTGATAAGAGTTCCCACATGTGTGCTTTTAGAATTTCTTCATTAAATTATAATACACCTTATCATGTAGATCTAGATTTTATTGATTCACCTTGACTTGTGGATCCACTACTAGATACTTTGAAGGTGCCTCTTGCTATGTGTTGGTGCATAGAGTTATAGGTCCCAAATCTCTAAAGTCATGTCTTATCCTAAGCACTAGGGGTGTTAAACTTGGGACAAATACCTCTAACTTATGGTCAAGCAGGATAAATTTGGACTAATTTACTAAGGTGAGTAAGACCTTCAACTTGGGCTCAACTAGACCTAGGGAACTTCTATAGAGGTATCCTAAATAGGATTAAACATAAATAGAGATGAACAAGTTGATAAACCATTCTAGTAGTACCTTGTGCATGATTAACCCTAAAAGCTATCACTAGGCCAAGGACTAACCTACTTATCTAACATTTATTAAGCCAATAAGCACATCATTATATGATAACAAGATGAAGGCATGCACACACTAACTCTATAAGATGATAATTGCTTTAGATTATTAAAGATGTTTTGCCTAGTAATAATGTTTAATCATGAAGTGTATGAAATTTACTTCCTACTCCTACTCTCCTATTGAAAGATGCGTTCATTTAGAGTGCATGGTGGATCATTAATTTCAACAATAATGCATGTTCATTAGGTTACAAAGTCCAATTACATCAAGAACGACATGTTTAAACCAAAAGGAACATGAGTTTTGCATAAGCATACACCACAAATATGATATTAGATAGATGAACATACTTAGTAATCTATCCCTAGACTATGAATATCTATATGTAATGAATAAATGGCCATTACAGAGTTTGCAATGTCTTAGAATGTTGTGGCATTCGTCAAATATCAATTGCACTCATACCAATGAATTGGCAAGAGGAAACCCTTAGCTAGAACTTTCTTGAAGAACCATAAATGGAACTATGGAGACATTCATTTATAGATATTATTAGCAATACAAATATCCTTTTGATTTACAAAAAAAAATATTTTTCGATGACTAGATTTGCAAGGTTCAAAACTTTGGAAGCTCCTTCAACTTGTAGGTGCATGGAAGGGAAAAATGATCAACCTTATTTTTGGAAAATGAGCTAGCATATACGAAGCTCCATTGATTGACCTATCACTTCAAGAATCAAGGATGAACTAGTATTAACTGGATGAGGCATGCAAGGAAAACTTAGAGCTCACAAAAGTTATTGAAATAGAAACCTAGAGCTTGCTTGGAAACCATCCAAATTAGAAACGTAACATCACATTGATGGTAGGATGGTGTCCCTCCTCCTCTATCACTTGAAGTACATTTGAATGTGCACCTTTAAGGTGGATAACTATTTTGGGCAGGAAAATACCATTGAAATATTTATGACAAATTTGGTCATTAATGGTGACTTGGATAATGCAAAGAGGTAGGTGGGAGTGAATAGTGCAAAACATGGAGTTTCAAAGTTTGAGGGTTAGGGATACCTCATAACACATACAACTTGTTAGGGATTAGGGATTAGGAGTATATCATACTTCATGCTTAAAGTAATCAATAAGGTTACCCTCACATATTTTACTTTGAAAGGATATATGAAGGAAGTGATTGAGAATTGAGGATTAGAGATACCAAGGAATCCATCCCACAAGGTATGCAAATAAGGATAGGTTCGAGCTCACAAATTTGATAAGGTAACAAAGTGGGGAATATCAAGTTTTAGGTTTTGGGGATACATTATAACTCATGCCACTTTAGGATTTGAAACCTTAGAATCTCCTTCAAATTTTAGTCATGTGGAAGGGAAAAATGATCAACCTTGTTTTTGGAAAATGAAAAGGAATATATGGAACTCCATTGATTTCACTATCACTTGAAGAATTGAGGAGGAACTAGCATTAAATGGATGAGACATACAAGATGAGCTTAGATCTCATAATATCTATTGAACCTAAAGCTTTCTTGGAAACCATATACATCACAAACATGACCATAACATTAATAGTGGTGTAGTGTTTCTCATCCTCTATCAATTGAAGTATATTTGAATTCACACATTTAAGGTGGATAACTATTTTTGGGTAGGAAATCGCCTTCGAGTATTTGCAACATCAAATTTGGTCATTAATGGTGACATGGATCATACAAAGAGGTAGGTGGGAGTGAATAATGAAAAATATGTAGTTTCAAAGTATGAATGTTGAGGATACCTCATAACCCATACTACTTGTTGAGGATTGAAGACCAAGGGTATGTCATACTTCATGCTTAAAATAATTAGATAAGTGCACCCCTACATCTTTGATTCTGAAAGGATATGTGAAGGAATGATTGGGAGTTGAGGATAAAAGGTACCAAGGAATCCATCCCATAAGGCATGCAAATAAGGTAGGTTTGAACTCATAAACTTGATAAGGTAACATAGTAGCAAATGTTGAGAATTGGGGTTTGGGGATATGTTATAACTCCTGCCACATTAGAGGTATTCTTATTGTATAACAGGAATAATGGCAAATGAATTAACAACCAGATTAACCAATTAGGGTTAAAAATTACTAAAAACCCACAAAAGAAAGATTAATTAAACCCATTAACCAATGAAGTTGAATAAAATTCTTGAATGAATAAAACACAAATCAATAATATAACTCTAATTAAGATCAGATTACTCAAAAGACAACATGCAAACTGAGTACTCCATTGTTGAATTATGAGAATTCGATATGTGAATTGCTCAATTATGCATAACCCATGTTGCAAAAGTTTGTTGATGAAGATCTTGACTCATAATGAAAGCTCAAATGCTCAAAATTCACAAAAATGATGAATGCTCAAGCTCATGAAGATTGTGAATGAATTTGATGTAGAATTAAGGCTTATTTTATAGAATTCATGGAGGTTTGATCAATGGTGGATATTGGAGGAAAAAGATCAAGGGTAGAGATTGAATGAGAGGTTTAAAAGTTAACTGAAGATGATCCCTTTATTTAAGGAAGATATTTTAGGATATTTTATGGAGGGAGATATTTTGAAAAGAGAATATTCCATTTTTTAAAATGGAATATTTCATGTGTAAGTTGGAGGAAAATTAGTAATTAAATAATTAAATAATTATTTAATTGTGAGATGAGAGGAAATTAAGATTTTTAATTAAATAATTATAAATTATTTAATTAGATTAGTTAGAAGAAATTTAGGAATTGATTAAATAATTAAAATTATTTAATCAAAGTAGAAGGGGCAATTTTCAAAATTAATTAAATAATGAAAATTATTTAATTAAAGTGAATTAGAGGGAAAAAATGATGAAAAATGGTGAATTAATCAAATAATATTAATTATTCAATTAATAAAGGAAAATGATGAATTTAATCAAATAATTAGAAATTATTTAATTAAAATTGATGAATTAAGAGATAATGAGGAAAATGATGAAAAGAGGTGAATTAGGAGTGTGTGATGTGTTCATACAATTTTAGATGTGTACACTTACATTTTTTATTCTAATAAAAATATTGAAGAAAACATCAAAAGTCAAGAATTAGGGATACCAAGGAAAAGGTACTCGGGTAAGGGGATGGCCAAAAATTTGACTCTAAAGGCAACTTAGTATAAAGGTTTGGGGAGTTAGGGCTTGGATTGACATGCTAGAAAGGGAAATATTGAAACACCAACAAAGGCAAGGGAAATCAAAGGTTGAAGGAAAGGGATGTTGGGAAGGTAGGTATGATACTTTGATAGGGATAAAGGAAAAGGTGAAGTTGGGAAGGAAGGCATACCAAGAAGGGAAAATCTAAAACACTAACACAAAAACAATTCTTTAGAAAATTGAACACAAGACTCACACTAAGAATTTTTAAGATCTTTGCAACTTACAACATATGAGTAGACACATGGGGGGATGGAAAAGAGAAATACTTATACAACTTTTGACCAAGGGGGGCCCATTAGGCATGATTCTCACATCGGTTATCTATGATGGGAGAAATAAGGCAAAAATACATAAAAGGGGCTATGATTCAAGCATATTTGGACATAGTTAGACTAATTGTGCAAACACTATCCATCCTATTGCAATGGAAGTTCCTCTTGTGACTAATCTATTTCTCTCTATTGGTTCTCCTTTGATAGTGATTTTTCCACAACTTATTTTGGGATATGACATTAGCTACTTCAATGATCATCAAACTAGTACAATAGTATTTCATGTTGTCTCCTACATACGTATATATTTTGGAGTGGGTACAATTTTACTATCCACTTCTTCACATCTTTATTCTTAATGGAATGCATGTATTTTGTTGCAAATAGACCTTATTCATCTTTTTGTGCTTGTCCATATTCATTACTTTGTTACTATTTAGTGTCATCATTCATATTTTCAACAAAGTGACATTATTATATTTTGACATCTTTTTTGGGAGGCTTCCAAGCCTTCTCTTCTTTCTCCCCACTTTTTTTGGAGGGGAGGGGGGCTTCAATCCTCTCTTCTTAGGGAGAAATTGATTCTCATCTTTCTTTTTGATGGGATATTTTATAATTACACATGGTTACCTTATTAGGCTTTATTGTAAGTTCCATATTTGAGAATCTATCACATTTGACTTTATTTTTCTCTCCCTAAGTTATAGTTAAGGGGGTGTATTACAATGTCAAGAGAGTTAGAGTGTTCATACTAGGGTAGGTTTTCATACCACTTATATATATCCATTCACTTTCTTTTACTTAAGCACATTTAAGTAGTTATTCTATTCAATCACATATCCATGTCTTATGCACCTAATTGATAATTAACTAATTTAAGTTTAGTTAGATCTATTTATCATGATAGTTAGCTCCCACCTATCATGCTAGAGCATGTTTAGTTAACTCTCCTCTTTTATGCCAATTCTCCTTCATTTAGCTACCACCTATGGTGTATTACCTTGCTCTATACAAGAACAAGCTTATTTGTGCTTTGTGATCATATTGAACTATTCTTTTATTCAATATAATTATCTATTAGTTATCTTATTTCTCTATGCTCTACATTATCTTTGCATAGCTATATCATGGGATATTTATTGGTTTAATGATTTCTAGGTCTTTGGAATATTCCATTATTCCTACAAAATCATCTTCTTTTGGTTGGATCAAATTAAAATGGGAACCTCACCATTATTTGTATCTCACATTTCTTCAAAATTTATTCACAATCAACATTATATTTTTATACACAAACCATCTCCTTGGATTAATTTAGATGTTTTGTAAAATGTTAGATAAATTTCATCCTTTCACAAGCTTGATTGGCCTTAAGTCAATGACATTTCAATAATATTAGTGATCTAACAAGTTATTTTACATTTATTACTCTTCCTATAATGTATACCCTATGATGGATCAAGGCTTTGTTTTTGTTGTTAGAAAGAAGATTCCTTATATTTTTAGATATTTCATAAAAAAATAATTTTCCATAAATGTAACAATATCCTCTTAGCAAACTAAGTTTCTCGCTTTGGTTGTTTTTTGAATTTTCGGCCCCTGTTGTGATTTGACTGTTTCATGGGACGGTCGAGAGGGGGCCCAAGAAAGCTCCCCATTCCAAGAGTGTTGTCTTCTTGTCTGGCACTATGCCTATGGTGGAAGTGGCCAGTCTAGCTATTCCCCATATGACGTCCCCTCCTCGTACTTCCATCCTTTCCCCTGGGGAAAAGATTGAGATTTTTTTTGGAAAGTCGCCCATATCTCCATCTTTTGGGCTTGACTCTTTCTTCTTTGTGGAAGAACCAATTTCCTACGTGGAAAAACTGGTGGGTTCTGACTCATTAGCCTCAAGTAAAAGTTTATTGGAATATGGTTCTTGCTCAGTGACTGGTTGGGAAGTAGATGTCCCAAAAGTTATGATGTTGAAGGCGATGGAAAATCTCAAACTGGTGTTAGTTGGAAAGTTTTTGGCATATAGGAAAAATATTGAACTGGTTCATTAATGGGCTGCTTCCACTTGGAATCTCAAAGGCAACGTCACCATAAATGCTATGCCAAGAGGTATCCTCCTTTACTCCTTCATGGCTTATGAAGATATGCTGAAGGTGGTTCCTGGGCGTTTGACTCGGGGTTTAAAAACTTTCTCTCCCTCTGCAAATGGAAATCAAGCTTTGATCCATTAGCTGACCTGGGTGCCTCGGCTCCAACCTAGGTCCACCTTCCAGGCCTTCCTCTAGAGTTTTGGGAGACAAGAATATTAAAATGTATTTCCAACTCCTTTGGTAGTCTTCTGGCTATTGATAAGATTACTGAGGAGAGATCTAGACTAGTGTATGCCCATATTTGTGTAAATGTGGCCATGAATACGATCTTACCATCCTCAATCCTCCTTAAGTCAAAATTTGGTAACTAGACCTAACCCTCGAAATATGAAAATTCTCATCTCTTCTTCCAACTATGCAATAAGTTTGGTCACCTTATTAACTCTTGTGGGAACAAATCTGTTGAGGGTACTAGTGCTAAGGAGAAAAATCAAGTGGAGGAACACTCTGCTAATGAAATGGCTTCTGTTGCTTAGCCTTCTACAACTCCTGTTTAGGCAATGTTTGTTCCCCAACTAAAGGATAACCCTGTCTCGAGCAAGGAGGTTGTTCCTGAACCTCTCATTGTAACTAATGACTCAGTTTTCCTGAACCTTGAAGTTTCTGCCCCTGTTTCCAGCTTTCCAACCCTAGGCTTTCTGAAATTGGGGAAGATGAATGGTGGCGATGAAGTTAGTATGGAGGATGAACCTAAGGTGGGATCTCTTATGGAGGAAAAAGTGCAAGATCCCGAGGAGAAGGATCGGATTTCAGGAGTGGGAGATGAGCTTGAAGAAGGTGAGTATGTGCACCTCGAGACAAACTTGTTTTTGGAGGACATGCATTTCTTATCCCAAAAAGGGGCAAGAAACCTAAGCAACTCTATGGCTTTACTGGGCTTTCTTCTAGGGTCTAGTGATAAAGAGGATGAGGATGAGTGGTCTAAAGCACCAACTAAATCCAAAAATTAAAAGAAGCCGGATGTTGGGGGAGAAATAAGGTGGGTAGACCTTCCCAAAAGGATTCCAGAACTAAAGATACTGTGAGGGATGTGGCTTCTGGAAAATAAAGAACCTTGGACTCGATTGTAGGGTCGAAGCCCAAGAAGAAGTAGCTTTGGATGCTTCTTTGGGGAAAGGGTGGTGCTGTATTATGTATTATCTATGAAGTATATTTTTTGGAATATAAGGGGCCTTAATAGCCCGTATAAACAACTTTTGGTAAAAACTTGTATTCTTGACAATAAAGTGGTTGTTCTCCTCCTTTAGGAAACTAAGATGAAGAAATAGATTTTTAATAAGGCTATTTTGAGCATCTTGCCCAATGTGAATTATTTTGTTAGTGAGGTTGAAGGAGCTTCAGGAGGTATAGCTACTCTTTGGAATCCTTCTAAACTAAAAGGAACTTTTTGTTCTGCTAGTAGGAATAGTATGATGATTACCCTTGAAGACTTGGCTTCCCAGGAGAAATGGAACCTAATAAATATTTATGCCCCAAATTTGAGTAGGGACAGAGTACTACTTTAGGAACAACTAAGTGATGCTATTTCTTACAGAAAATATGACCACTGGATGCTAGGAGGGGATTTCAATTCCCCTCTCCTTCCTTCAAAGAAGTTAGGGGGGTAGGACAACTACTCAGATAGCATGATGGAGCTAGCATATTTCTTAAACTCTGCTGGTCTTATAGATATCCCTCTCCAAGGAACTAAGTACACTTGGTCCAATAGAAGGAATGAAAACCATCTAATCCAAGTCAAATTAGATAGGCTTCTAATCTTTGCCAATTGGAATATCTCCCAATTCCTATCTCTTTCAGCTCTCCCAAGGTTTGGCTCTGATCATAATGCCTTGGAACTTAAAAGAAACATGGATTATAATAGGGGACCTTTCCCTTTTAAATTTGAATTAATGTGGAGTCTCCACCCAGATTTTGTTGCTCTTGTTAAAACATGGTGGGAGGAACCTATAAATGGCACTCCAATGTATTTCTTGGTGGAATAATTAAGTAGAATAAAGAAAAGAGTGAAAGGGTGGAATAAGGTGACCTTTGGTAATATCTTTGAGATAAAGAATACCCTGGGAAATAGCTTAAAATAATTTTAGGATATTATGGAGGCTAGTTAGGTGGATGAAGAGATATGTGCTAAGGAAAGAGACCTCAGATCTCAATGGTTTAAAATAAACAAAATGGAGGATTTTTTTTGGAAACAAAAGTCACGCGTCCAATGGCTAACTGAAGGGGATAGGAACACTAAATTCTTCCACCAATCCACTTTGAAACATAGAAGCAGAAACAAGATCAAATCACTAGTAAAAGAGGATGGCTCCATGACTACCACTGAAAAAGAAATTGCTCGGGAAACAATTAACTTCTTCTCCTCTCACCATATGGCACTTGGAAATGTAAATCAAGTACATGCTGACTTTCTTGAGGTGATCCCTAAATTTATTTATGATCTTGATTTAGATATGATGACTAATGTTGTGTCTATGGAAGAAGTAAAAAAGGTTGTGTTCTCCTTTGGAGCTTTTAAAGCTCCTAGCCCGGATGGGTTCCCTCCTACGTTTTTCCAAACCTACTAGGATATTGTTAAAATAACCTTTTCAATGCTGCTAGAGATTTCTTTAGGTCGGGCAGGCTGCTTAACCAACTGAATCCCACTTTTTTAGCCCTTATTCCAAAAAATGTTGAAGCCTCTGCTATGAAGGATTATAGACCTATAAGTCTTCACAATATGATCTATAAAATATTCTCTAAAATTTTGGTCTTAAGGCTTAAACTAGTGCTTGGTAAAATGATTTCCCCAAACCAGAAAGGTTTTTTCCAAGGAAGAAACATCCTTGATGCTATCATCTCCACCCATGAAATTATTCACTCAATGGACCATTCTAAGAAACTTGGGATGGCCTTCAAAATTGATATTTCTAAGGCATATGATAGAGTCTCCTGGTCGTTTCTTTTCATTGTTCTCATGAAGCTTGGGATAGAAGGAAGATTCATTAAGATGATCTTTGCTTGTGTTACCTCCCCCATGTGCTCTATTTTGGTTAATCATGTCCCCCAAGGATTTTTCTCTTGTGGTCGTGGTCTTAGGCAAGGTGATCCCCTCTCTCCCTACCTTTTTATCATTGTTGTTGAAGTCCTTAGCAGGAACATCCAAAAATTGGACTCTAAAGCTCTAAAAGGTGTTAAAGCTACCTTGTCTCTTATGCATGACTCCCATCAACAATTTTTTGATGACACTCTCATGTTTGGGGAAGCCTTGGTGGGGAAGTAGGTCATTGGAAACATGTTCGTAATGACTATGCTACTATTTTTGGCTAGTACATATAAACTATAAAAAAATTAAGATATACTTCTTCAATACTAACCAAAAAATTATGGAAAAAGTGGTGAAAATTATGGGATGTCAAGAAGCTTCCTTACCTGATGCCTATCTTGGCCTACCTTTGATCTCTGAGAAGTTAGAAAATAACTATTGGTATCAGCTAATTGAGAGAGTTCAAAACAAGTTGGATGGATGGAAGGGGAATTTTCTTAGCTTGGCTGGCAAGGTCCAATTGCTAAAAGACTCCCTTCAAAATATTCTGATGTACTACGTATTTCTCTTCAAAATTCCCGCTTTTATAGGGGAAAAGATAGAATAAATCCAGAGAAGATTTTTATGGTTAGGAAAAGAAGAAAAAAATAGACTATCCTTGGTCAGTTGGAAAGAGTGAGCACTCCCAAAGGGAGAGGGGGTTTGGGAATAAGAAGAATATCCTTACTAAACAAATCCCTCATTGCAAAAATTGGTTGGAATCTTCTTGAAGGCTTTAAAGACTGGTTCAAAATTTTCCAAGCCAAGTACATGAGGAACATGAATCCTGGTTGTTTTCTCTCTATGTCTAACCTGCCTAGTGGTTATGCTTTATGGAATCATCTTGTTAAATTAAAAAATGTGTTGAAACTAGGGATAAGAAAGAGAATTGGGAATGGTAATAATATTGATTTTTGGAAGGACCCATGGATTGAGACTTCTAATTTTTCTTCAATTGATGATCTAAATCCTCTCAAACAAAGCCTAACTAGGATTTGTGGCAAAAAGTTTTCCGACTATATTAACTGGGAGATGGAGGAACCTAATTGGAAGGAGTTCAAAATGCTATTAAGGAGGGATAATCTAAGAGGCCATAGATAGGTCAACTAGGACCCTATCCTTCTCAAGCTCCACAATATAATTGGGGAGGCTAAGTGGTTTGACAGAGAAAGGGAAGATGAATGGATTTGGAAAGGTAGCTCTTTAGGTTTCTTCTCGGTTAAAAAGGCTTATGAGGAACTGGTGAAGCCTCTAAATGTTATTACAAACCATTTCTAGGACAAGGTGTGGTTAAAGAACATGGTTCCCAAAATTAACTATTTTTGGTGGACTGCGGCTCATGGAAAAATTCTTACAATTGACAACCTGGTTAGGAGGGGATTCCAACTGGTTAACAGATGCTCCCTTTGTAAGCAAGAAGAGGATTCAATTATGCACATATTCTTTCACTGCCAATTTGTGAGGGAGGTGTGGTCCTTCTTCTTGTCATTGTTGTCCTTAGATTGGGTGTTTCCTCACTCAATGAAGCTGTTTATAGAAAGCTGGTCGAATTGTCCTTTTTCCCATGATATTATTGTTGACCTCTGGAACCAAGTTCTCCCCTTTGTTACTTGGGGAATATGGAAGGAAAGGAATAACATGATATTTAGGGAAGTGAAGAGAAGCAACTAGGAGGTAAGCTTGATTATAAAAACACAGATTAAGGAAAATATTGAGGCTGGAAGAAACAACTTTTCCAAAGCATGTCCTAACTACAAAGAGATGAGGATTGAGAAGAATTGGGGAATAACGAAGGATCTTACTAAAATCAATTGGTCTATGATGCTAACCAAAATGGTTACTATGTGGAGTCATTTGTAGATGGATTATATAAAGTGTAACTTTGATGGGTGCTCAAAAGGCAACCCAAGATTAGCTCGGGTAGGGGGTCTACTAAGAAACCACAAAGGGGAATGTATAGTGAGATTTGGTGTGAATATGGGTGTTTGTTCTAATAATAAAGTTGAAGCTATGGCCGCGCTAGGGGGCTTCAAAACCCTTAAGGATCTCAAATTTAAAAATGTAATAATAGAAGGGGATTCCAAGCTCATTGTGGATATTTTGAATGGAGTGGTTGTGCCACCTTGGGAGTTAAAAAATATAATTGATAAGTGCCTAGCCCTGAAGAATTACTTCACCAACTGTAGGGAGCAACACGTCTACAAAGAGGGAAACAAAGCTACTGACCGCACTACCAATGTGGCTTTGAGTTGTATGGGGTGGACTCGCTGGGAAAATAATAATATGCCAAAGTCTTTAAGAGACTTGATATTAAATGATAAATTTGAAAATGATTACAATTTACAAAGATGATATGCTGAAGTTATGTGAGAAGCATGGGAGTCATGTGGTGCTTAAAGGCTTACATAGTTATGATGATATTGGGGTTACAACGTTGTATTTGATGATCTCATTAGGAATTAAAATAAACCATTCTTCCCTTCCCAAGGTGACCGATGATCACATGGAGTTTTTCAAATTGATAAGGGTTGTCAATTCGAATCGTGTCAATTTTCCTATTGTCATCCATTCCTGAAAGTGTAAAGTTTTGCAAGGTATGATATTAAATGAAGATTTTAAAACTTGTAAGAAAAATGATGAGTTAATGGTACTGGGAATTGTGCTACTAGCCTTCACCAAAAGAAACTTCTTGATCCCACATTTTTTATGGGCTCTTTTAGTTATTTGGAGAAATAGTATTTTCTGCAACAAGGAAAGAAAGTCGAAGAAGTGGGTGATTATGAAGAAAAGCTTGTAGTGGCAAAATAATTTGTAGTGTTAAAATGGGAGGCCCAAGGAAGCACATTGAGCTTCCTAATTACTAGGCCCTTAAGTAGAATGTGGATTTATGGAGGATTTTTGAAAATGCTATTATGGTTTCATTTTTTGAATCTTTGAAGGGTTACAATGAGAATTTAACTGCCAAGTTCACCAATTCCTGGAGGAAAGAAAGTGTCTCCATTGGTGTGGTGAAGTTTGAGGTTACAACGAGGTTCATAGCGGAAGCAACTGGTCTACAAAACCAAGGGATTAAAGTTGCAAAGAAGAGCGGGGCTGATTATCAAAAGTTCGTGGATAAATTCCTGCATGAAAGGGAGAGCCTAAAACAATTCCAAAATTTGTATGCTAGGTTAGAACTCCCACCTCCCTATGCTTTGGTTAGCCTATTTGTTATGCGGTATTTTACTTTAGAAGGTAGATATATGTCGGTACATGTGTACCATTTTCCTCTGCTCAATCATATTAGGCATGGAGAGAAAATCAATTTACCCTTTTACTTTTGTCTTCCTTGCAACTCAATATAGAGAAGGGTGCTAGTCCTCCCTTGCACCAAGGTTTGATGTTATCCCTATATAAGTATGCTCTGGCTCTAAACCCTCATGGTAACCCTTTGGCCACTAGAAATGATAATCCTAACTGCTTTGATGGGCATAATGAGGAACCCCCCGTTGATGAAATTCCTGCTGTGGCACCTAATCCCTACTCGCCTCCCTTAGTTGCTACTAGGAGGGTGCTAATTCCTACAAAGAGCTCATCCCCTGTGGCTAATGTCTCAAACCCCTCTACTCCTGTGATGGAAAAAAGAGAGAAAAAATGTGTTTATGAGAATGAGCTCATCAAGACTATGTCGGAGAAGAGAAAACACTCGCCTTTGTTGTTGGACCTTCCCAAGGTGAAGAAATTCAAAAGAGATATTAACCCTAGTGATATCATTAATATATCTAAGGAAGGTGTGCATAATGAGGAGTTGAAGGAGATCTCACAAGGGCAAGGGAGTGGAGGAAGTGGTGGTAGAAGGTCTACCTGCCTAGCTAAAGCTGCCTCTAAGGACAAGAAAGGAAAACATAAAATTATAGTGTGTGATGAGGAAGACTTGGAATTCAAAGAGTTTGAAGTCCAAGAGGAAGAAGATTTTGAGGATATGGATTTCGAGGACTCTGCTTATGATATGGGGGAAGAAGGATCAGATGAAGAAAAGGAAGAATAAGAGGAGGAACAAATTGAGAAAGTTTAGGAACAAAAGAATGATATTGAGAATGTGCAAGATGCAGGGAATATGGGCATGGAGACTAATACTGAGGACTCAATGACTGATTTTATGAAGAGTAGACTAAATTTTCTGTAGGTTCAAGTGGACGATATGGAGAAAGACTTAGTTACACTAATGAAGCTAACTAATAGACTAATGAGGAAGGTGATGTTGGGAGCTATTTCTGGAGAAACTAGAATTTCTAGGAAGTTAGAAAAACAGGGGAATCCTGACATTTTAAAGATGCTAGATGAGTCTAAGGGACCTGACTAGAGGGAGTACATCTCCCTCATTGGTGAATATGGGGACCTGCTGAAGAAAGCCAAGTAATGCTTTCTTGTTGTTGCTTTGATGACTGCTTTCTATTTTTTTTCTTTTTGTTTCATAATCTCAGACTGTAATTTTATAATAGTCCTGTTATGGTTGAATACCACCTGGGACACTGTTGATTTGATCAATGGTTTACGTAGTTTTATGTTTGCTAGCAGAAACTTATTATTTTTTATTAATATTGGTTGGACTATGGTTACTATGTTGAATGATGGCCTATGTGTTAATCTGGATGTTTTTTCAGTCTTGATGGTAGTGTTGTTTCCAACCTTGTTATGGTTCCTTTTTGTCTTTTGGCTATAACCATGGGATCAGAGCCCTTCCTTAACTAATTGTATAAGAGTGAATTTGAACCCCATGTACAAATCCTCTTTTTTCCTTTACCCACCTTAGAAAACCAAGATTGGAGGCTTAATTCCACCTAAGCCCAATGCGTGCATCCCACTTGGTGCCTATTTTGAGCGTCGGTGGAGGAATTTCTATTGGGGAAATCCGCGCGGCACACAGACGTCCGTGCGACACACTTACGTCCCTGGTAGATTCTTGTGGATAAACCTACAGAGGTGTTACACTTCTCATTGGAGGTGAAGTTGAAACACCCCCTTCGGCCGACTGACCCGAATATGGCCATTTTTCTCCATCCTTTCTTCAAATTCATTCCTTCAACATTCATCCCAACTCTTCACCACATCAAGCATCCATTATTACACTATCACATTCACTCTCACTCACTCCAAGCATTCAAGCATTCTATTGCAGCCAAAGCAACACTCCATCACTTTGGTAGAGCAAGTTTGGGACCACACCATTGCAGCAGAGGCTCAAGTACTCTCATTTTCTCCCCCAAGCAGCCTTGAGTGCTCTTGGTGGAGGTGATAAGCTTCCCTCTCCTCTCCTCTATCACTTGGTTGAGTAGCATAACATTGTTTTGTAGTGCTTCTTTTCTCTTTACTATATTATTTCCTTTATCTCATTTCCTTGGTTTTTCGTGGAGGTGGAAACACCCAAATGAGGGTCTGACTGAGGCAAGCACCTATACAACCACCCAATATTTTCTCTCTTTCTATGTGTAGGTGCGCATGTTTCTCAAAGAACTAGCTGGTGAACGAGTTCCTTGGTGAGGTTCTCCTTATTTTTGCCACTCTTGCATACTTTACAATATTAGATAGTATTTCATTTATTTAGTCACATCATTCTGGCCCTTTAGTTAGTCAGCTGGGCCGTTAGCTAGTTTTGTTGGTTTGACCTCGTCTTCATTGCTATCTGACCGTACAGATTACAACACACTTTTGAGATGCCAGTGCACTGCGTTGACGTCCAAAGATCATGCTTCTATCCTCAGATAAAGAGATTTCTGAGGCATAGTGTTAGACCTAAAAATTGACTCGCCTAGCCTCTCCCTGTTTGTTGGGTCTGCAGAGTGACTGAGAGGCCTTATGGTCCTCATTACTCTCGTCTTGCATTTCCTTATATCACACTTAGCTGAGGTAAGTTAGGGAAGCCTCTCATGTCTTGGCCCTCCGTGACCTGGGTCTTACATGCGGTGGTCCCCCTCTCTTACATTTTTTGTGAACCCGACGTGAACCAACGAATGTTCATTCGTTGGTGTTGAAGCTTCCCTCAGGTACTCTGTGATTGTTGTGCTCTTGAGTGTTGTGAAGGTTTATGAGCATCATAACCCAATCTACAACTTCTGGGTACATCATTAGGAGAAGTATATGGCACCTTCCGATGGAAAGGACGAAGGTCTCTATTGGGTTAACTACAAGCGTTTTCTTTGGTCTTGCTATTAGTGTAGTTGCGCAGGAGCAATTGTTGAGGAACGAGATGGGGTTCATTGATGAAACTATTCACATTCCCACTCCTCCTGCGTGTCCTACACCATCATCAGTGGATGAGTATGAGGTCGTTTAGATCCCTACAGAATATGTGCTTGCCCTTGCTAAAGGATTGAGCGACTTAGAAGACCACTTGGAAAGAAATCCAAAGATGGGTAGGGCCACTCGGGTTGTTAGTGAATTAAATCATATGATGGGTAAAGATCGAATAGGTATAAAGCTTCTAAGTAGTCTCCTTGGTCTTTCTAAAGTGTGCACTCCTTCGAGCAACCCTAGCTTTTCACAAGGAGTCACTTTCGAGGAGCGTGAAGGACAGTTAGGGGTATTGATGCCTCCCACTTCCATTTACATTGTCAACGTGGTCCCTTCTATCAATATCCCTTCTACCTCTGAGCAACCTAAAAATATCAAAGTAAATAAAGTCCCATTGGGCTTTAGTTTCATCCCTCTTGACACCTCTAGTGGTGGAGGCTTTGGTAGTGGTGGTGGATTCGACAGTGGAGGTGTTGCTGGCAGAGGTGGCCTTAGTGGAGGTCATGGCAGTGGTTCCGGCGGAGGCCCTACTAGTAGCGGTGGCTCTGGCGAAAGTCATACCGATGGCCTTGGCAGTGGTTCTGGGGGAGGTTCCTCTGGCCCTCTACTTCTAACAACCCTATTTTGAATACTCTCCTTCAGAATATGGGTAAGATGCAGAGCCAATTAGCGAGCCTTTCCCAAGCTGCTGCTCAACCTATCTTTCAGCCCTTCTTTCGACATAGCCCATTGTCAGTGGCCATCTTGAATACTCTGTTCCCCCAAGGAATGGAGATCCCTAAATTTGAGAAGTATGGTGGTAAGGGAGATCCGCAGACACACGTGTATGCCTTTAACACCCTATGCATTGAATTCTTGCATCATGATGCACTGATGGCTAAATTGTTTCCCCGATCACTTAAGGACACAACGCTCAAGTGGTATTGTTCCTTTCCTAACAACTCTACTTTCTCATTCAACCAACTTGTTAATCAATTCCTTAGACAATTCCAAGCAAACATCGGGCCGAAGATGACCTTTTCTAATCTTGTCCAATGTAAACAAGGAGATAATGAAAAGATCATTGATTTCATAGCACGCTACCAAGCGCCCCTCTCACAAATCTCGTATCAACTACTCAATTTTGACGTGCAAAAGGTGTTCATCAGGAAATTACAAAGGCCTTGGCAAGAAAAGTTCACCCTGATGAAATACCTTTCTTTCGCGCACTTGTGTGCAACCTTACGAGAATACCAACAAATGGTTGTTCAGTTCAGGGGATCATCCTCACGCTCTGTTTCGAAGGGAAATCTATCATATCAATTTCTGGAAAAGGTAAAGCCGTTGTGAATGTAGTAGCTACTGCTGGTGAGAATGACCTCAAACACAACCAAAAATTCACAAAGTTATCAGAATCTTACACTTCCATCTTACAGAAGCTGTTGAAGGATAAGATCATAACTTTGTTGACCCCTAAGCTTGTTAAAGAACCCTACCCTAATTGGTATGATGGGAGAACTTATTGTCAGTACCATCATGTTGATGGACATGATATTGAACACTGTATGCGATTGCGTCATGAGATACAAGACCACATTGAGGACGGTACCATTCGTCTTGATGGGAATAAACAAAATTCTAACAAATCAGTGGCGAAGGCTAATAGTGAATTGCAGATATACATAAACCCATTTCCATCACATTCTGCTAATATGATTATTGATCCCACTGATTCTATTACCCAACCCGAGGCCTATGTTAATATGGTCACGGTAACTTCCACTGCTCTGCCCGCACCTGATTCGTCGGACATTATCTTCACATCACGAGATTTACCCTTAAACAACAAACCTTCACCTCTCTGCATTCCTGCTCATGTCAATGGTAATATTGTGACAGGAGTCTTAATAGACCCTATGAGTCATGTGAATGTTATCACCGAAGAAACATTAGTATTAAATTCATTACAAAAGGAAAATTATGAAGAAAGAAAATCTACCATTCGTACACATGATGGTATGTGCCTTAAACCTTATGGATCGATAACCCTATCCGTTCTGGTTGGACCTAGAACTGTCGACACGGTTTTTGATGTCATCCCAAAGTCAGATCTGTTCAAGGTGAAGCAAGGCATTCCCTGGCTAGCTTCCATGAATGGGATTTCCTCCGTTATTCACAAATGTTTAAAGTTTTCTCATGAAGGTGTTGTGCACATAGTGCATGACACTGGATACCCGCCCTTGGTGTCTCATGGTGGATACTCGTTGGATCACTTTTGGCCCTCCCTAGTCGATTTGTTTCCTCCAAGAATGGACCTACTTTACAAGAACTATGTGAAGTATAAAATTGGGGGCAAAGGGGAGCCAAAGCTTACCCTTCCTGTGATAGAACGATCGGTCACCTCATCTTCCTAAGAAGAGAAGAAGAAGCCTACATCAACTACTCTCCTTTCCCCTAAAGGGAAGGAGAAGTTCGCATCGGCCCCCACTCCTTCCCATAAAGAGAAAGAGAAGGCTGCACTGACCGCTTCCTCTTCCCTAAAGAAAGAGGAAAATCCCATGCTGACTCCCTCTCCCTCTCACAAAGACAAAGAAAAGGTGAATTTTCCTCAGACTGCCTTGTCCTCTCCCGTTTCCTAGGAGGAGTATTGGATGAGCAAGCTCGAAGGCTACCCACTAAGTTCGATGATCCCTCCTTGGCATAGGCCCAAGGTTAGGATTGTGGATCTTCGCAATGAATACCCCAGACCGTGGTATTATTTGTACGGTAGAAAGAAAGGTTCTCATAGAGAGTTTGATCCACAACCTCCTATTGCTCCTGCTCCTAAGGTGGCGAGTGGAAAGAGGCATGCTACTGAGGCTCTCGAGTCGACTCCTCCTATCGCTCCTCAATGTATTCCTCTCGCTCCTATGCAAGAATATATCCCTTCACCAGAAACAACCGTGGTGGACGTTCCCATGGTTGAGGAGGACCCTCTGTCCCTTCGCAAATTCCAACCTCTAACTCTAAGAGCCATAGAAACTTCCTTGCGTGTGAATGCAAGCACCAACGAAAGGCCCTCTTGGCTAAGCAGGCCACCTTGCAAAGAAAGGAGGAAGAAATGACTGCCCCTGCTTCAGGGCCTCTTGTAGCGTCTTCTTCCTCCCTTCCTTCTGCTACTCTCCAGTTTGGTCCTATACTGCTCCCGACTTCCATTGCGAGTACAAATGTGCCTAACCCTAAATGGGTACAGGTGTTCATTTCTCCTTCGGTGGAGCTACCTTTGTTGATCTTTGTTCTAGATATCTAACCTTTCTCGAACCCCATGGACATGGTTAATACCTCGATTGTGTCCACTGTAGTTATTTCCTCCTCCTCCTCTGCACCTATGGCCTCGTCCGTGGGGAGTTCATCTCCTCTAATGAAACAAGAAACATAGGGTAGTCCTTCCGGAAATGAAGGACGTAAGAAAAGTCCGCCTCACTCGCAAGGTGGCCCCATGTTGACTTGCTCTGTCCTAGTGATGGAACCAGTCCCAACTTCCCCTAAGTTCGTCACTGCTCCCGAGTCATTCGGCGAGCCTAGAGGTGAACCTCAAGCGCAACCCATCCCATTTTCCAAGGCAAGACATAACACCCATATGGGGTGCATGTTTAATTCTGTGGATGAGGTTTTGGCCTTGTCGACGATCTTCGCTAAGTCGTTGACCTTGCCTCCACAAGAGCTTGGTAGAGAGGACCTCGAGGGACCCCCTTCCTTGGCACTTGTTGCGAGAGGATCGGATTCTCCTCCTCTTAACATCCTGCCATTTTAGGCTCATTCTCCTTCCCCTTATGAGGACTTAGATTGGGAAGCGAATGAACTCTTGGCTGATCAATGTTAGGAGGAGGCCCTTTTCTTGATCTTGTGTGTGTGTGTGTGCTTTATGATGTGTTCCCCTGTGCTCGTGCTATGTGTTCCTGGATGACCCTCGTCACCCTTGTTGGTGCTTGGATACAAGCGTGATTTTTGTGTTCTAAACCTTCTTCTATTTGTATCATCATTCTTCCATTTTGTGCTTATTTTTGATACATTGGGGATGATGCAAAGCGTTGGGAGCATTTAGGCTTTCATTCCATGTTAACCCAATTTTTTTTTTTACTTTTTTTTTCGTGCATTCTTCCTAATCTGGTTGGGGACTGATGATATTTCACCTTGCATTGTAGTTACCTATTATTATGAGCTCGGACAGATATGACCTTGCTAAACCAGATCCTCCTGTGCCCTTTGTTTATAGTTTCTCTTTCTTTTGTTTTCTCTTTATCTTTCTCTCTTCTTTGCTTGAGTTGTCCCTCCTATGTGTGACAACGTCCTTTTCTTTAACATCTCAATTTTTAGAAAATGCATTTGTTGTCAATGAATCTTTTCTTGAAAATCTGCACAAAATTTTCTTTGGAATCACATTCTCAACTTGGAACCCTAACATAATGTGTTTCCTTCGTCATGGGTTCATAAAGAAAGGACTTGAAGACCTTCCCCACGCATGGGGGAATATTCTTCCTTTTGAATTCCTTGATGAAGTGAACATCTTTTGAAAGGATTCCTTGATGACGGATCTGTTGGAAATAGGATGCCATTTAATTGCAAATCCTAAACATTATTTATTTCATGTAATCTCCTAAGTTCTTGGAATGTGTTCAGCAACACTAAGATTAGGATGAGATTAATATTTGATGAAATAAATCATGAAATTGACATTTGTAGTTATTCCTAAATAATAGGAACATGTGGGTGCACACATGGTAAGGTGACACTCACCTTGTGTTCAATTAACTATTCAGAGTAAGAGATAACACTTTTAAATGCATGTAAAGATCCTAGGAGTTAGGGTTTGATGTTTGCATGCATGAAGTTCAGTTCAGTTCAGTTCAATTCATAATCAATTTAGTTTAGTTTAGTTTAGTTTAGTTTAGCTCAGTTTAGTTTAGTTCAGTTATGGTTCAGTTATCTTTAGTTGCGTGCAAGTGCATGTTGCATGCATGTTTGTTATTTTGAGTTGCATGTAGTTAGCTTCAGTTAACTTGGAATGCATGGCTAATAACTTGAGTTGTATGACAGATAACAGGGACTACCTCCAGTTAACAGGGGATGACCATTCTTGCATGAATGGTGTTGAGTAAATGTTTCAGTTAACAAGAAATCACTTGGAGCCAACTTGGGAGCCCAAGATGCTTTCTTGGATTTACCTCTTTTGCATGTTGAGATATTTCTAAAGGCTCAGTTAAGTAGGATTACTTATGGGCACCAACTTTAAGGAAGAGCTTTGGAATTATCACCGAAGTGAAGGATGAGTTGTGACTTCAGCTTGGGATGCTCAAATGGATGAAGCACATGTTTTAGCATTGTTCTTCATGAGATAACCCTATTTGCATGAGATATGGCATACCTTTTGGGGATAGGGCTTGTGCATTGTAATTGTAACTCATGTTGAGTTTACAAAGTTGATTAAAGCCTATATATCTCAAGCAAGTTGAATAGAGTTGGGAGAATTGTTATTGCAGGTGTGAAGAAGATTGGAAAAGATAGAAGAAGCATTCTCAAGCAAGAATTGAAGCTATTGTAATTTAGAGATTGAATAATAGAATAATTCTTGGTGGATTTTTTTCCCGAAAGGGTTTCTCCATGATACATCTTGTCTAATCTTTCTAATATCATGTCTAGTTCTTATATCAACTTTTTTCTACATTATACAACAGTAAAATGGATTAATCAAGATAATGACCCACAAAGAATATATGTAACAAAGAAAAATCTTACTTAGATCAGAAATATTAAAGTTTTATAGAGTATTAAGCTAAGAAAACACCTCATTTTTCAATAGGATCACTTTGAGAAGAGAAGAATATCTGCTTTTGAATTGTGTGTCCCTTGAGTGGACCCCCCTTCTTCTTCATGGCGAGTTCCCAAGGACCCTTCTTTGAAAGTATTTACCTCGAATGGATTCCTCTGCGTCTAGCCTAGGGGCAGCCTGACTAGACTTGTTCCATTCCTCTTTTCACGTCTAGCTCAGGGGTAGCCCGACTAGACCCAGTTCATATCTTCGCGTCTAGCTTGGGGGTAGCCTAACTAGACCTTACCTTTCAAACAACGTGTCCCTTGAGTGGACCCCTCTCCTTTTGAAGGGTTCCCAAGGGAGCCCTTTGAAAGACTTCCAAATCATCAATTGTCTACATGATTGTCTGCCTACTTGCCTATGTGGCCGCTTCTTGACTCTGTGGAGTTCGCTTCCTTGGGGTTTCCTTCATTCTAGAGTTTTTGGGGGATACCTTCCTTCCAAGTCTGTGGGCTTGTAAGGTGCTCACTTTACGAGGCTTCCTTCATGCAAGAGATCTTGGGGGTTGCCTCCTTGCAGGTTTGCGAGTCTGTAAGACGCTTTGTTTTACCAACTTCATAGCTCTGAGCAACTATGGAGTCCCTCATTTTTCCTGTACCTTTAGGTACACTAGATCGAGTACTGCTTCCTCGATGGTTCAGGTATACGTTTCTAACCCTACTCTTTATTGATCTACTTTACCGAGCACTCATCAATATTCATGCTCACTAAAGTGGGGGAAAAATGTAGAAGAGTGAATTTGCACCCAATGTGCAAATCCTCTTTTTGCCTTTACCCACCTTAGAAAACCAAGATTGGAGGCTTAATTCCACCTAAGCCCGCTGCGTGCATCCCACTTGGCGCCTGTTTTGAGTGTCGGTGGAGGTGTTTATGTCGGGGACGCTTGCGTGGTGCACATACGTCTGCACAACAGATTCCTACGGCTAAACCTACAGAGACGTTACACTTCTCATTGGAGGTGAAGTTGTAATGCCCCCTTCGACCGACTAACCCGAATATGGCTTTTTTTCTCCATCCTTTCTTCAAATTCATCCCTTCAACATTCAATCCAACTCTTCACCACATCAAGCATCCATTCTTGCACTATCACATTCACTCTCACTCACTCCAAGCATTCAAGCATTCCATTGCAGCCAAAGCAACACTCCATCACTTCGATAGAGAAAGTTTGGGACCACACCATTGCAACAGAGCTTGAGTACTCTCATTTTCTCCCCCAAGCAACCTTGAGTGCTCTTAGTGGAGGTGGTAAGCTTCCCTGTCCTCTCCTCTATCACTTGGTTGAGTAGCATAACACTGTTTTGTAGTGCTTCTTTTCTCTTTACTATATTATTTCCTTTATCTCATTTCCTTGGTTGTCCGTGGAGGTGGAAACACCTAAACGAGGGTCTGACTGAGGCAGGCCCCTAAACATCCACCCAACATTTTCTCTCTTTCTATGTGTAGGTGTGTGTGTTTCTTAGAGAACTAGCTAGTGAATGAGTTCCTTGGTGAGATTATCCTTATTTTCTCCACTCTTACATACTTACTTTACAATATTAGAGAGTATTTCATTTATTTAGTCGCATCATTATGGCCCTTTAGTTAGTCAATTGGTTCGTTAGCTAGTTTTGTTGGTTTGACCTCGTCTTCATTGTTGTCTGACTGCACGGACGAAAACACACTTTTGAGATGCCAACATGTCATGCTGACATCCAAAGATCGCGCTTCTGTCCTCAGACAAAGAGCTTTCTGAGGTGTAGTGTTAGACCTAAAAACTGACTCGCTTAGCCTCTCCCTGTTTGTCAGGTTTGCAGAGTGATTGAGAGGCCTTACGATCCTCATTACTCCCATCTTGCATTTCCTTACACCACATTTAGATGAGGTAAGTTAGGGAAGCCTCTTGCGTCTTGGTCCTTCATGACCTGGGGTCTTGCATGCGGTGGTCCCCCTCTCTTACACTAATAAAAAACAATATCCTCTTAATCATCTTCATCATTTTACATAAGAACAATAACAATATACTACTCTCATCCATAATATTGGGGAATGGAGTATTTCTCAAATGTTGGGCTTATGATCCTTGGTAATGCTTTTCTTGATTCATTGAGAAGGTTATTTTATTTCATGTGTTTGTTTGGAGGTTTGGTTCTTCTTTAGCATCAAAGTTATAATCTTAACTAATTGAACAAACAATACAATAAACTTTCTCACAAAATTTATCTTTCTTAGGAAAGACTAAAGGGTTTTCTTGTGAGTATGAAGATATAATTACAAAATTAAAAAAAAATATTTTTGAATCAATTGCAAACCAACTTTAGACATGATATGGCCTTATAGTTTCCCTTCATGAATTTTTTTTTTTTTTGGATTCATGTAATCTCAAAAATATCTAGATTATTCAAACAATTTTTCTATGTGCATAAAACAATCCTCTTTCTTCTTAAGAAACATAATGATGCCATTAAAAAAGAATGGGATTATTTCATTAATTAATAATTTAAAGTCTATATCATTGCTATGTTAGTTGAAGTCTAAACAATATTTAAATGGAAAAATGGCTTTCTTTAGTAGGAATGTTCCCTTCATTTATTTGTGAAAGTGGTGTTAGTTGATCACTACCGCCTATTCATTATTCATTATACCATGATAAACTATTTAACAAGGAAAAAGTCTTTGATCTAGCTACATTTGGAGTGTTTGTCTCATCGATGGTAGTGGATAATTATTTTTAAGGAAGATTTGTTATGATATCTATAATTCATAATTTTCCTAATATCACCACTCTTTTTCCTCACTAGAACTAGATTATCTAGTCAAGTTGAATGCTTCATAGAATATATAAAATGAGCTCTAATTAGCTTACAAATTTCCATTTTTCATTAAGGGCTCAATTTTGGTGTTTACAAGTTTGTGCTTTCTCTTAATTGACTTCACATTTAGCATAATCTATATTTCTTGTGTGAAATTTTGTTAATACACTTTATCTTCATATCTCCAATTTAAGACATCATAATATATTTGTCATAATTTCACAAAACTATCTTTTCGGTCAAATGTACATACTTTTCGATTTTGAATATTTTTAGGATCTACATGTATATCCTTATATTATTTAGTTTTTATAGTAATGTTCCTTTTAAATTCTCTTATTTGATTATAAGTACTAAACTTAATTACTAGGATGACTAGTTTTTTTTGTATTTTTTTCTCTTTAGCTAGATGATTTGAACTCCATGTGTTTCTTCCAATTTTTGTTAAAATTATTGTTAGGAAAATCAATGATGATCAATACATTTCCTACATAACCCTTTGAGATAAAAGTATGTATGCAAGTATATAGATAACCAAATGAAAATATCAAAGACATATCACAAGATAACACAAGATATACCATGGGAAAACCCTCATAGAGGGAAAAACCTAGCCTCCAAACATCCATGCTTAATGTATTATTCAACAATGAAACATTATAGTAAATTTAAAAATCCTCAATAAACACCTCTGAAACATCAAGCCTCTCCAATGCATCCTCCATGTGTCTAAGAATGTATCCACACATCCCATTCCATGCTTCACATATGCACTCCCCAGAAGAAGGCTCACTACAATGACAACCAAGCCAAAACCCCAACTAGCTAACCTTAAACCACTAACCATGTTCTTTCTTTTATAGACATAAGCTCACACAAATACAACCAAGTGGTTAGATAAAACCATGTGCTCAAAACCACATGATCCACATAACCATTTACCCCATATTTACTTTTTGGTTACAAACATTAAATCCTTCCCCATGTGTATCCCACATAAATTATGTAACTCAATGTTACATAAAACTTTACAAGTGGCCCCAAATAGATATTTAATGCGGCTAGACACATCTCGCAAGTGCACCTAAAATACATATATTTAATTACATATTTAAATTATCCAATATTATGCAAGGTGTACAACACCTAATCCTAATATTCTCCCACTTGTTGTATACATTGCAAAGGGTCAATCAATGAAGTACACCATCATAGCCATACATGAAACCACACAAATATCCACAATTTACTAATGCTCCATCAAGATACTTGCAACAACATCAAATATTTCCACCATCTCAAGAAAAAAATATTGTCATCCTCCAACATGCTACCTATGGAAGAAGAGGAACAAACCAAAGTGAAAATGTACCAATCCAAAGAACACAAGCATCAAATACAAGTAATAACAAAGGCTCCAAGTTGTCATAATGAAGAAAAACCAACATGAATATAAAGATAAACCACACAAAATTCTAACCCATCCAATAATCCATACCTCTAAGGCATACAACATCATTAAACTCATGTCATCAAAATATACAACCCATAAACCAAAACCACAAGCTCCATGTGCAAAACTTGTCAATAAAGAACATATGCATATAATAACTCCCACTACATGGGTAATTACTCTAAAAATTATCAAGGCATACCAAGTATACCATTAGCAACACATAGAAGGTGTAACCAATATCATGTAGTCCCAAGAAACATCCACAAAGATATGTAAATACTGCAAACAAATCTGTTTTAAATACATATCTCACAACTAGTTTCCATAGCTCTCCCAAGTTCTCCACACCCAACAAAGGAAAGAGATAAATGAACCTCCATGTCATCACCAAAGAAAAATGAACAACACATGACCATAAATATAGTGATCACCATAGCTCCAAACTAATCTCAAACTAATGTCATGTGAATACAAACATCTAGGAAGAATAATAAAACCAAAGATAGAACTTGCAAATCAAAACTTGTAGCATGTCCTTCTACACTCACCTCTAAATGCTAAATTATGATAAGTATGATCTCCTCCATGAAATGACAAAGATAATAACACTATCCACATCTAACCATAACCAAGATGTATGCATCTCAAACAAAAGGAAGAAAAATCCAAATCTATTCCTAAACAAAGGGAGTAAGGCCAATAAAATCTCCTAAACTCAACATTAATGAATGAAATCACAATGCATAAGGATATAAGCATGTCAAAACTCCTCAAATTGACCCTCTAGAACTAGAAAACCATAGCTCAATATCCATATGCATGAGAAGAAAAAACATAGAACATAATGCGTCTAAAAATAATAATGGGAAATACCTCTCAGATGATTATCTACTAAGTAGGCCAAGAGTGGGGAGTAAGAATTATCCTACAATATATCTAAGTCATCATGACTCATATAAGAAAAATATCCTAATAGGTTCATGCTAAACTCACATCCATCCAAGTTGTAGGCTCCTCAAACTTCCAGATGAAGCCTCATAAATGAGTAATCATCTCAACAAATGTCTCTAATCCCAAGATATATCCTAGCCTCACTTATGTCTCTAAGTATCCATGAGCACCTATAATCAATCAATCCATGCCAAATTGAAAATGTAATAAGCATCATCATGAATCTACCAAGAAAATGATCAATATACTCAATACAAAGAGAAAAAAACAAGATCAATGTCAAAGCTCCAATCTTGAGAACTAGGAACATAACATGACTTTGTGATCTCACATATCCTAAAAAGTAGATCATACACTCCAATGAAAATATCATGGTCTCAAGAGAAATATATCATTCCAAAACTCTAATCTAGAATTGAGAGTACATCATGACATAATAACAACCATACTCTAAACCAAACATCACCTATCAAAGTGAAATCATAAATTAACACCTCACAAAAGACTAAAAAATTCCTTCATGGATAGTCAATATGTCAACATATCCAAACACATGAAGACAACCATCCATCACCAAATTATGAATCCCACATCACTACCAAAGCTCCCATTGAACCATGTAACCAAGCTCTCTAGGCATCAGGATACCCATCTCCTAATAAAAGATCCTACATGGCCCCAACACAATCAAAGAACTCAAAACCATGAGCTCCCAAAGGGAATAGTACAACCATGATCTGCAAACCAAGAAGCAATTGTCATAAAAAATATCAGAAACCAATCTATTACTACCAAACCATCACTGCCAACAACTCCTATTGAAAAGTGTAACCAAGCTATCATGACATAGTGATAAACCATCATGCTACAAGTCCTAACAACCAACTATCCAAGAACTATGAACAACATCCATCCTCTCATCTCAATGTATACATACTAATGCATAAATGACCATAAAAAAGTCCAACATATTGAATCTACATTAACATTGAAAAGACTTGTGGATATAGACAATCCAAATCCAAGTCATCCTAGTGCAATAAAATAGGTAGCTAATCCATAACATGCATAACTTGAAGATCCAAAAGTAATGAAGAATGCAAATTCAACATCACATCAACAACTTGTGAATCGAGATAACCAAGAAGATAACTTATAGATTTCAAGATTAAAACACCAGATCAACTACGAATCTAATTTTCCAAAAGAATCCACAAGCAAGTACCATAGTCTAGGAACCAAAATAAGCATCCAAGAGATAAGAAAAACCTCCTAAAAGTGAATCAAGTCACCACCAAATAACCAAAATTTTTATCATTTCATATTAATGCACACATGTACATTCATATCCATGACACCATAGGTCTTTATCAACCCATTCCCTCATGATAAAATACATGTGTACCACTAGTAGAATTTGGAAAATAAATGACTACGTGACTAAAACTTTTAGTCACGTGACTAACACTAGTAGTATTTAGAAAATAAATGACTAATTTGGTCATTTATAAGTGACTAATTTGGTCATCGGGTAAAATCACAACTAAATGACTAAATAATGACTAATATCAGACAAATAAAAATGACTAAATAAATGACTAATATTAGATAAATAAAAATGACTAAATAAATAACTAAATAAATGTGCTCATTATTAAAATCTTGGCTATAATTTTCATTTTAATAAACATACTCCAAAACCTTCGTCAAGACCTTATTTTCAATCGTAGCCCGCCATAATTAATAATAAAATATTACAAATAAAATTACTAATAAATATTTTTTGTGGAATAAATATTTTGTTTTGTGGTGTCATCATATGAACACCAAAGTTTCTTCTAAATTGATGAAAAACCACCAAATTATAAAAATTAACGAAAACCATAAGAGAACCTAAAAAACTAAAACCCAAAAACCTTGAAAAATAAAAAAATAAGCAAAAGGAAGAGAAAAAACAAAAAATAAGAATAAGCAACCAAAAAATCTAAGAGGAAAAAGGACCATTTTTTTTATAAGCATAATTTTCATTTTAATAAACATACTCTAAAACCTCCATGAAGACCTTATTTTCAATGCAGCCTGCCAAAATGTAGTGAGTCGAAACCTTATTTTCAAGGTAGCCCACCAAAATGGAGAAGTAAAGCACGCCTAATTTTGGAAATCAACCTCTTCCCATTTTTTTGCATTGGACACGATTTGTGCAAAATCTTGTGGTAAGTCACTTTCCATGGTTTCAGTTAATTTCTCTTTTCAAATCTGTACGTGGTCAGGCCATATGAT
Organism: Sequoia sempervirens; assembly: GCA_007258455.2. Taxonomy (NCBI): domain Eukaryota; kingdom Viridiplantae; phylum Streptophyta; class Pinopsida; order Cupressales; family Cupressaceae; genus Sequoia; species Sequoia sempervirens. The sequence goes on along the minus strand of VDFB02282472.1, from coordinate 212,671 downwards.
CCATATGATCCATTCTTTTTAATAATTTTACTAGATGCTTGTTGACTAACAATGATTATCTTCTTTTTTAGGCTAATTATGAAAAGCAGATCCATCTTGTGTTGCAGAAGTTAAGGATTTATATAGAGAACTTGGAATCGAGGTCTATTTATTCTTTTCTTTTCTGTTATGAGATGTTAAAAGTGATCTTTTCTTTTCGAAGTTTCCACTATCAAATTGCATAGGAGAACTTACTTTTATCTATAAAAATGATATTAAGGGACATGTAGATTGAGTTGTCTATACAAATTTTAGAATTTGAACTCTTAAAATTAGCTTCCACTTTCTGAGGGGGCATGCAAATCACTTTTGAAGTTGAGTGTAAAAACAAAGTAGCACATAAAGAAAAAGGATGAACATTAATAAAGTGAAAAGTGGCTCTTCTTATATCAACCATGTAGAGTACAATGAAAGGAGTGCAGGGATGGTAGGGGTTTAATGTTTATAGTGCAATGGAACAGTAGTTCAGTTGTACAGTAGATGTCATCCTACTTTGTTTGAGAACTCTTACTGAATTCCCAAAAATAGGAGTTCCCAAGTGACACCATATTAATATATTAATATGGACTGGAAGGGTTGAAAGGGCACATGTTAGTCTTTTCCATTTATTGGGCAATAAAGAGTTTGAAGTGACTGAAAGAATTAAATGTAGCTCTTTACTCTAGATGCTTTATTCCCATTCGGTTATTAATATATCCAGATATAAACCATGATGACTTAAATCAAAACTAAAAGAAATCTCATGGAAACTACAAGAAGAGATCAGTGATTAGATGAGTCATGGAAATGAAACCAACTCCATAAGCCACAACAAACAAAATATTCAATGCAAATGAGAATACAGGCCTTCAAAGGAGTTGTCATGGATAAAGAATCATCCTCCCTTAGATCTCTTTTGAGAATGCCTGAAAGCTCTTCAGTTATCCACAATATCCACATGCTATGAGCTCTGATACAAAGATTGTGCATCGTTCTTCTCAATTTATTCAATTTGGTGCTATTATTTTTATCCTATGATTTAGGCTTCAAACCAACCCCTCTCATTAGTATTTTTCTTCCAAAACTGTCTAGAAGAGGGTAATCAAAATCAATACTGGAGTATCTAAAAGTTGAAGATCCTTTCCCTCAAACTAAAGCTTTGTTCTTGACAAACCAGAGTTGAGAAAAACCAAGAACTAGTGGAAGGGAAGTTGAATGAAAACTGAGAGCAACTAAAATCCTTCCTAAGAAAAGTGCCCTTTCCACTATAACTGTCGGTTCTAGTGTCTCAATGTTCATTTTTTTTGGCATCTCCTCATTTTTCATTTCTTGATAGAGAGCTTCTGAAAGATGTGCAAGATGTTCTTAACAATCAATGTTGAGATAAAATGGAAGCATTGCTCTTGCAAATAAGGTGTTAAATAATTTATCCTTGAAGGAGATTTATGTGCATGAAGAAAACTTAGGAGGTCTTCTAGAATATTCTTGGACCCCTCATCCATGGTATCTTTTATTTGACTAACCTCGGTTCCAAAATAAGCGTTAAGGCGACCAAACCAGTCTTCATCATTTTTCATCATAAATCTAAAACTCAACCCAGGTAAATTGACACTTTTTAGGTCCCCTCTCTTGACAAGCCAACCCTCACTAGTAGTTAATTTGTGCAAATGGGTTTCAACGTCTTTGTAACTTGCCAGAGATGTAACTATGGCTTCAAGGAATTTACCAACCTTAACTCTAGTTGACCTCCACCCTCATGCTCTTGTTTCAATTAAGTTTCTTCCCAACCCTACAAATCATAGACTAATAAATGGTAAGCCTTGAAATCATGGAACAAAAAACTATAAGAGACAGAGCAAGCATACAACATTAAAATTGTGACTTGCAGCAGTAAAAGAAAAGAAGCAGTAGGTAGTTTGATATACAATCGGAAAAGGGCATTTTATGAGGCTACCTTAAGGAAGCAAATTAAAAATTAAATAAAATCATGCTTCAAATTCCATTTAAATGTTCAATTGTATAGTAGATGTCATCCTACTTTATTTGAGAACTCTTACTGAATTCCCAAAAATAGGAGTTCCCAAATGACGCCAACAACAAGAGATGATTCATAGGCCATATGAAAATCTCTAACTTTTTGGGTCCCCTTTAATACTTTTCCGCATACTTACATATTACATCTCCATGATTAATATGGGCTGGAAGGGTTCAAAGGGCACATGTTAGTCTTTTCCATTTATTGGGAAATAAAGAGTTTGAAGTGATTGAAAGAATCAAATGTAGCTCTTTACTCTAGATGCTTTATTCTCATTCAGTTATTAATATATCCATATATAAACCATGATGACTTAAATCAGAACTAGAAGAAATCTCATGAAAACTACAAGAAGAGATCAATGATTAGATGAATCATGGAAATGAAACCAACTCCATAAGCCACAACAAAAAAAGTATTCAATGCAAATGAGAATACAGGCCTTCAAAGGAGTTGTCATGGATAAAGAATCATCCTCCCTTAGATCTCTTGTGAGAATGCCTGAAAGATCTTCAATTATCCATAATATCCACATGCTATGAGCTCTGATACAAAGATTGTGCATAGTTCTTCTCAGTTTATTCAATTTGGTGCTATTATTTTTATCTTGTGATTTAGGCTTCAAACCAACCCCTCTCATTAGTATTTGTTTTCTAGAACTATCTAGAAGAGGGTAATCAAAATCAATACTAGAGTATTTGAAATTCGAAGACCCTTTCCCACAAACTGAAGCTTTGTTCTCGAAAAACCAAAGCTGATACAAGCCAAGAACTAGTGGAAGGGAAGTTGAATGAAAACTGAGAGCAACTAAAAGCTTTCCTAAGAAAAGTGCCCTTTCCACTATAACTGTTAGTTCTAGTGTCTCCTTGTTCATTTTTTTTGGCATCTCCTCATTTTTCATTTCTTATAGAGAGCTTCTAAAAGATATACAAGATGTTCTTAAATCTCAACAATCAATGTTCAGATAAAATGGAAGCATTGTTGCAAATAATGTGATAAATCATTTATCCTTGAAGGAGATTTATGTGCATGAAGAAAACTTAGGAGGTCTTCTAGAATATTATTGGACCACTCATCTATGGTATCTTTTATTTGACTAACCTCAGTTCCAAAATAAGCGTTAAGGCGGCCAAACTAGTCTTCATCATTTGTCATCATAAATATAAAACTCAACCCAAGTAAATTGACACTTTTTAGGTGCCCTCTCTTGACAAGCCAACCCTCACTAGTAGTTAATTTGTACAAATGGGTTTCAACATCTTTGTAACTTTCCAGAGATGTAACTATGGCTTCAAGGAATTTACCAACATTAACTCTCTCATGTAGATCTACAAATCCATCAGCTATTATTTGTTTCATCCTACTAACAACCAGGCTTTCAAAAAGTTCATCCCACAAACTCTTTGAGTGCCTCAAAACAATCTCACACAGGCATTGGCATGGAAGCTCAACATTTGAACCAAAAATCATTTTTAGCCACTCCAAGCTCCCTTCAAATGCATCCAGACTGTCCAATGTTTCTCTAATCAATGTCTCATTCTCTGCAAATTCCTTGCCACTTTTCACAAGATCAAGCAAATACTTTCCCCCAAGCCTATTTGCAGAGATAATATCATCTGCACATGTCTTAAGCCACACTAAGCAAGACTCTGATATAAATTCACTCAGCAAAATCATCATGGTAGCTTGTAGCTTCTCTCTATGAGATTTCCACAACTGCACCTCATTGTTTCGGTTTGGAATCCCACCAAACAACTGTGATTCAGGTGGCACTGAAAACATAGTCTTATAAAAAAGAGGCAAATCATTTAGAATCTCCAAGAAGAGTTCCCCAACCTGACACAACATTTACTTATAGGACTCTTACCACATTACAAAAAATATAACTGACTACCCCCACCTTATCGGTCTATCGGCTGGACGTGTCTTCTGGTTTCAGTGATGTGTCAACAGTTCTAATTTTTCATCGGCGTCAGGATCTTCTATCGATGGGATGAGGTCTCTTGTTCCTGCGATGGTTCGATGGGGATGTTGTACAAACAAAACCGTTCCACCAACAACATCCCCATCAGACCATAGCGAGAATAGGAGACCTCGTCCCGATGATAGAAGATCCTCATGCAGATGAAAAAACATAATCGTTCCACTGACGACATCCCCATCGGACCATCGTGGGAACATGAGACCTCGTCTTGCCGATAGAAGATCCTCACACCGATGAAAAAACAAAACCCTCGATGCATCGTTGGAACTAGAAGACACGTCTGGCCGATAGAACCCTTGGTGTGTGAAGTCTTCTAGCCATTTCTGTCAGAATGAAGCAGATGGAGTTCAAGGGTTTTGTTTCAGATGATATGGAAAAATTTGTTTGAAACCAAATAGAGTTGAATGGGTGTTTCAAACTCAATCAAATTTTGTTTAAAATATCCCAACATGAAGACAAGTATACTTAGAAGATTGGGATTACTTTTTTGATCATCATGATTTGGTTTAGAGCCAAGAAATTGAAGCAAAATGGTGATAAAGAACAATAGGGCATGGGAAAAAAATGTATCAGGCTGTTTTGGGAAAAACGTGCCTTAAACATTAGAGATCTTCAAATTTGGGAAAAGATTTTGAGAGGTTCCTTGCAAAATCCATTTTGTGCACATTCTACAATCAATCATTTCATTCCATGAGATGACATCTCTTTGGTCAAACAAGTCAGGTGTTTTTTCTATGATTCTACATCTTCCATATATTTTCTACCAGAGCATATCCAACTATAACATCCAGGTATCTTTTTAATTCCTCTATCTTTCATCAATCTCTTTACTATTTGAACCTCGTACAAATGTTTTAGAGAACATAAGTTGCAGCATTTTTAGGATCCAACTAAAAATATGAATGGTTGATCAACTATATATGTAAATTGTAATGCAATAAGGGTTACTAACGTGTGAAGTATGTGCAGCCCTCATCCACTAAACTTGCATGACTGCATGCATCTAGAACCCAAGAAAAGCTTACAATGTTAGGATGTGTTCCAAAGTGCTTCATTAATTCAAAGATTTTGAGAGGTTCCTTGCAAAATCCATTTTGTGCACATTCTGCAATCAATCATTTCATTCCATGAGATGGCATCTCTTTGAGGCATTTTATCAAACAATTCAGGTGTTTTGTCTATGATTCCACATCTTGCATATATTTTCTACCAGAGCATATCCAACTATAACATCTAGATATCTTTTTCATTCCTCCATCTTTCATCAATCTCTTTACTATTTGAACCTCGTACAAATGTTTTAGATAAGAACATAAGTTGCTTTTAGGATCCAACTAAAAATATGAATGGTTGATCAACCATGCACACCTAATGATCAACTATATATGTAAATTGTAATGCAATAAGGCTTACTGATGTGTGAAGTATGTGCAGCCCTCATCCACTAAACCTGCATGACTGCATGCACCTAGAACCCAAGCAAAGCTTACAATGTTAGGATGTGTTCTAGAGTGCTTCATTAATTCAAAGATTTTGAGAGGTTCCTTGCAAAATCCATTTTGTGCACATTCTACAATCAATCATTTCATTCCATGAGATGACATCTCTTTGAGGCATTTTGTCAAACAATTCAAGTGTTTTGTCTATGATTCCACATCTTGCATATATTGTCTACTTAAGCTAGTTTTTCCTATAGTTGTTGTTATTTGGTGTTTTCAATGTTGTAGAGTTAGATTTTCCTGTATGCCTAAATGTCTTTTTTCGTAAAATCAAGTTTATACTATGCTCCCCCAAGTTTCAGGGACGGGGATGATAGGGGATGGTGGGACGTGTTTTTGGTATGGGGGTACTTTTGGGTCATTTTTTAGGGGATGGTAGGGAATGGCTATAAAAAATAGGGAAATTTTTAAAAATATAGAGAAATTTCAAATATTCATATCAGAACATTGATAAAGCATTCATCATAGGCATTGTAGAAGATTAATACATAACATTAGACTTGAATTGAGATTTCACATAAGAATTGACAAACAAAGTAACAAAATTCAAATTCTTTTATTGTCAATGTGCATACATATTAAATAAGAATTATAACAAAATTCCCAAAGGCTTCAAGTTTCAACTATAAAATGACAAAAACATAGAAAATATATGGTTGTCCCTAATCAACAGATGCAACTGGTAGGTCTATATCAAAATTGGAGCTCAAGTTTGTGTCACTGTCAAATGCAAAGGCAGGGGGAAGTTTTTGGGCCCCCCAAGTCCCTGAAACATTTCTAAGACTGGGACAGGGGTACCAAGGTAGGGGACGGGTCCTCGTGGAGCACTGAGTTTATATGGTTTGGGGTTTCAAGGTGGGGTTTTACTTGACCACAGAAAACCTTTATGGTTGGGACAAAGGTATACACCCCTCTTGCTAATTACACCTTATCATCTGCTAGAGACCTCTGGGTGACTCCTGGAAATGGTACTATGATGGATTGAGGGAGAAAACAATAAGAAAGGTCATTGTGACAGTAAAGTGGAGGTTGGTATGTACACTATTTAAGTCTTGTAAGATTTAACCTAGAATCTAGAGGCACCAATTAGGAAAACCCTAGTCAGGAGCCTTCATAAAAGAGTTTGCAATACCAATACATAAATGTAAAAATGTATTTGATTTTGACTTGTATAGTTGAATAGCTCTATTTCTTCTTGAATTAAACATTTAAAAATTGGTGCAAGAGCACCGAGGTATTTGTGAAATGTTGATTCATGGAGGTATTAGGTTAGTTTGAGTTTTGAGTCTAGAAGTCATTAATAAGGTCATGATTGACCAATTCATATTGTAAGCATGTGCAGGAATAATGAAGAGTGTTGGAGGTAGTGGCAGAGCTGTGAGAGGTTGGTAATGTCATTTTTCAATAAACCCTACCCCAAGCTAGTGTAAAGTGAGGGTTTTTAATTACAAAGGTTAGATGAGAGTTTTCCCATCTAAAAATTGTTGATTGATTGTTGAGTGGTTCATTGTGAGATAAAGTCAAAAATCTAGGTCTGCAGACCTACTAGATGAGTTGAGTTTTTGCAAAGGGGTGATTTGGAAGAGTTTTGTGAATCAATTGGTTGTTTGAATCAGCTTGTTTTGTGATGATTTGTTCAAAGCCAAATTGCTTTGCATCAAAATCTTTCCATCATATTGAAGCTTGATGGGAAGAAGGGTCCATTGAGAGAACTCAAGGGGTGTTACTTGCTAGAAGGAGAGAGGTTGTGGAGTACTTGTTGGCTTGAACAAGTGGTTGAGCTCACCTTCCTTGTATTGAAGAGGATGTATCGGGTATATATTTCCTCAATTAGGATTAAATTATAACTGATGGTTTTGTGATGGGATGGTGTTGATGAAAAATTATATAACTGTGATAGTTGAAATTATTTTGGTGGTCATATGACATTCTTTTTTAGAACATTTATAAATAAAGTATAGATTAAAGTTTGTTGTGCAGAAGTAGTGAGTAGGCTACATTCCTTCGCTTGCCTCAAATCTTGATTTGGGTGATGAGGACAAAGGTATAATTGCTTATGTTACCTCACACTTGTTCCAGTCATGTAATCACCTTGATGACTGTTACCTCACCCATGTTCCATTCATGTATTTACCTTGATGACTGACTGAATTGTTTTTAGGGCTTACAACTTACAAGAAAAATGAAGGCCCTTTGACCTTTTAGATCATCTGTGATAATTTAATTACATCAACAAAAAACCATGGAAGGACTTAAGTACCTAGGGTTTTGTTGAAGATATCACTGTACTATTTGAAGATTTTGGTTTGTACCTGTTTTAAGCTAGATGTTATGCTTTTGGCCTTGAGATTGAGTGGGACTCTCAAAACTTACATTTTTTGGTCCCGACAACAGACTTTTAGTATGATATGGTTAAGATGGTTTCATTGAGAATTTGAGAACAACAAAGGATAAACCTCAATATTTTATGTCATTTAAAGATTGGAATAAAGATTATTTTAGTATACTAACTTATTTTGAAAAACAAATTGATTTCAATGTTCTATCCCATGGCTTAGTTCTTGTTTTTGTGTTGAACAAAAATCAAACACTAAGCTTCAGTGTCATGTTGGATTTTCAGAAAGCCACAATGTGAAAATAGCTTCTTTAAAGTCATCATTCTATTCTATCTTTGCAACTCTATTCTTTCCAAATTTATTTTTACATACTAATAGTGACCATGAAAAAAATATTGCAGGAGTGGGAGGTTATTCTTACCTATATGAGCCACTTTGGTGGGTAGGCATGATTACCAGTAAGTGCTTATTACTTATTAAATCAGGTTTAGGTGACAACTGGAGAATATTAATGTTTGACAATTGACATAGATTACTTGCATTCAAACTATTAATTTCCTTATTTACAATCTTTTTTGAGATTATAGTTGTATGGCTGGAGAGTTTATATATTCATTGTTTTCAAAATTCACAGTTTATCTACATTGACTTCATTGCCAGTCCTTAACAACTATTTCAAAATAAAAATTCACTAAAAATTACATTCACCATCTTTTACAAATAACTACTACCCTGTAAACCAAAAACTCCTTTTCATTTCCCACAGTTTTGTAAAACCCCCCAAAAATAACTACAGATAACCAAAAAACTCAAATTCATGGAAGAGGATTATGCTAATTGTAGAGTTGTAGATGAGCTACTCGCCATAGTTTCCATAGAGGCCTCGTTCTTCTTCCTCTTCCTCCAAGGTCGCTGCTCTAACTTCTCCAACTACTCCACCTTCAACCACTTTGCTTTAGCCTTTGCCTTCTTTACCACTGCCTCAACCTCTATTAATTCCACAATCAATTTTAGAGCTTCCCACCTATTTGTTTCTCCCTCTCTCCATCTGGCTTTACATTTTCCTTCTGGCCATTTCACAAAGGGTATACATTTGAATGTTTCTTCATCCTCTTTTCTTTCAAATTCCTCATCGATATCCATCCCAACTCCCGAAATCGTCCATTCCAACAGTGACTCCAAGTTGTTCAGATAATTGTTATGCACCAGTGCCTTCATGACCTTTTTCACAACTTCAATCGGCTCTCCCAAATATAAGCCCCAAGCCATTATGAGCGAATAAATGTCCAAATTAGTTCTATACCTGTGTGTGAGTTGGCTGAATCCTCTTCCTAGAATTAGTTGCATTGACTGCACTAATCATTCATCGTTGTACATGAAACACCCCATCAGTCTCTTTACTGATGGTTCTCCATAAAAGTGTGAGAGTTGTTTCTTCATTTTAAGCGTGAAACTAGCCTCCATCACCTTTGTAGCGACAGAGCCACCACCTCCTGTACACCGTTTTCACACCTATTGTTCGCCACAGTAGAGGAGCATCGAGTAAGTAATGCCTCGAGAATATAATGAAATAATGAAATGAAATAATTTAATAGCTTCATTCACATTCCTTTCCATAAATGCTCGGCATACGCTAGTCATCGCCACCACCTAACTCCACACAGTTCTCTCATTCACTTCGAGAATTAAACTCTACAAGTACTCCATTTTAGAGCTCCCTAAATACACCACCTGTTTTAGTCTTTTCATTAGGGGAGACATTAATTTTAAATATCTCGACAATGCCTCAGGATGTCACATTAGTTAGAATAATCATTATCATCGTATCGGTGAGACTATGATTCTCATTCCACCAATAGCCACCTTTTCCACCAATGAATAACTTTCCTTAGGTCTATCAGCGAGATGCTAGATAACGTCACCCTGATGCACCCCAAGTCCACCGATATACATTATGGACTTGATAATCCATGCTTATATCAGGCCATCGGGGGAATGCAAACATTTGTTCCACTAATGTTCATGTAGCAATGTGCTTAGTTTTGTTGACTTTGTCGATCTATCAGGGAGAGCACCTTAGGAGTCAGCTCGATAGGGTATTGTTACACTGATATTGGGTTATGAGCTGCTTTCATCGGGCCATCGAAGAATCTATAATGGGGGTTCTGCCGATGAGGCATTGTTAGGCCGATAGTGCTAATTTTTATTTAGGGACGGGGAAAGATTTATGGAGCCTCAGACTATTATGGTCTCATGCTTACTATTATGATTTTGATAGATTTTTTCCAAGCCAATGAACTGTTTGACAAAATGCTTTGGTAGACATGTATGGAAAATGTGGTAGCATAGACACGGTAGTGAATTGTTTGAAAAAATGCCTCAAAGAAATGTGGTCTCATAGAATGCCATGACAAGCAAATGCAATTGGCAACTACTCCTAGTTATTAGTTATGCAATGTGAAGTAATTGCATAACTACTTAGGTTGACTTTGTAAAAACTATATTATTGTAATTGAAATTTTGTCATCTATCAACATCTAGTTATTAGTTATGCAATGTGAAGTAATGTTTTGAGTTTGAAAGGTGTGCAATGCAATGTAATCAAAGATATGAATATAAACTACATAAATCTATTTTTTACAATTCATTAGTTAAAATCTTTATTTTATTTGCTCTCTATATCTCTAGGCTATGGAAATGCCTTTCAATTTCAAAAAAAATAGTTTTTATCTCTTGTTCTACAAATTTTTACCTTTTTTTTTAAATCCGATTTTTTTTTCTGATTTTTGAATGCATGGGTTTATGTTAGTAGTGCTCTCATATTGCATGCATGGTAATGTAGTGTTTATTTTTGTGGCCTTTGTATCTAATTAGCATGAAGCTAATAGTAACATTGTAAATATTTTTTAGTAAATTATATTGATCATTGCAATTATTTTTGAAATTTTCCTTTTGTAATTATTTTAACACACACATGCAAGTACTATTTAAGTAATGGTTGTTTTATTATGCAAACAAGGGTAATAATTACCTATGTAATATAATATGTTATTTTTTTTTCTTTTTTGCATAAATGTATTGATAAACTCAAAGATGGGGATAAAGTTAGGGAGTCAACTTGAAGACAAAATAGATGGAGTTGTTCATTTGAAAGAGAAAGAGGTAACCTTCACACGATGGCCACTAAAATATTTGTAGAAAATAACATAGTTGAACATGTTTATTATGTACTAGTTAATGTTAGACATCTTGGCTCATTGCTTTATGTAGTATTTTGAATGTGTTTGTTCAAGGATTTTAATTATCATGGTGTATTTGAAAGAGTTGGAATCTCTCAGACAACTTTGACATCTTGTAACTTGATATATATATATTTGCATTAAATTTTTTATTGCACATTAACTTTATTTATCATGATGTTGAATCAATCTTTTAATTCTAGCATGTTGTAGCTTGTTCGTATATGTAATATTTTTATTTGCTTTTATGTTTTAGTTCAAGTTTAATATTATGTTAGTTTTGCATTATAAAATTTATGGTACTTAATAAGTTATTCATTTCATGACTATATTTACTACCAATGAATGGAAATCAGTAAATAAAAATAATTAAATTAATGACTAAATATATGACTAAAGTAATGACTAAATTAATGACTAAAATAATGACTAAATTAATTACTAAATATATGACTAAATTAATGACTAAATATATGACTAAATATATGACTAAAGTAATGACTAAAGTAATGGCTAAATTAATGACTAAATTAATGACTAAATATATGACTAAATAAATGACTACCATGACTAAATAAATGACTAGTTAACAACAATCAATGACTAAAATAGTTTAGTCATAAATTTAATGGTGTTATACTACAAATAAACCACTAAAATAGTCATGTGACTAAAATTAAGGACTAAACAATATGACTAAATAAATGACTAAATAAATGATTAAATCAATGACCAAATCAATGACCAAATCAACGACGAAATTAATGACTAAAATCAATGACTAAATAAATGACTAAAATTGTTTAGTCATAAATTTAGTGGTGTTATAAATGACTACAAATAAACCACTAATAGTCACGTGACTAAAGTTAGTCATTTATATGCAATTTTTAGTAGTTTATTTAGTCATATATTGTTGTTTGTGTACTAGTGTACCTATCTCCATCAAATCCCAAACTTTGAAAACACCTATAAATTTATATCAAGAAGCACCAAATTAATAATTAGTTGCATCATCATGTAAATCTCATGAAAACATGCACTCCCTTGAGTTTTGGCCTCTTGACTCGTCTGTATTCACTTTGAATCACACCTTAAATCTCAATCACCTAAAAGTGATCAAACAAGTACAATCCTCTCTTTATACCATAAATTGAAAGCATACCTAATCCACTATGTATTACACAAACATGCTCTCCAATGCCTATTCAAAATAAAAAATCTAATTTCGTATGCAAAATTTATGTCCAAAACCATGTAACCAATAACATTTGACTTACAGGCCCCAAAAATGATGTAAACAAAAAAATCATGGAGCCAAATCTATACCACTACATAGTACTCAAAGAGAGATTTTTGTCGACTATTGGAAGTCAAAAATCCAACATCCTAGGTGAAAGTTATGCCTGTTTGAAAAAAAGTCCTCCAATTTAGCTAGTAGAGGTAGTAGGGCAGTGCCCCAGAGTGGCCCTATATGTGCCAGTGGCGCGTCGATGATGCTTGGGCAGTATGACAATGGATTTAAAGTTATTTTTAATTTTATTAATTTTCATGCAGTTTTATTTTGAGTGCCTCATAGGGGATATGGGTTGGTTCCCACAAGGATCGAGGGGCTAAGCCCCACCATCTTGGAGCCATCAAGTGGGGGCTGACCAACCACTAGCCTGAAAATGCCAATGATTGTCGAGCCAATAGGGCTGTTAGCATTGCATATGGCTAGCAGAGCTGTGGGGGTCTGCGAACCCCCACAAGCATTTTTAATAAATATTTTTTATTTAATTTTTTAAAATAATGTTTGATTTTTGTAGAGCTGAAGAATTTAATAATTTTTTAATTTATTTCCTATGATGCAACTTGATGATCATATGGTTGTATTACTAAGGTAGGAAGGGGAATTTATTTTTGCTTTTTTTTTTTTCAGTGGCCAAAATAGGTCAAATTTTATATCAATCTTTGTCTCTTGGGCCTCATGGATCCAATGGTAAGGTATGTTTTAGCCCAAGGGATTATGTGAAATTTCCCCTATAAAACCCTCATGATGAACACCAAAAAAATCCTTTTTCCAACTCAAATTCAAACCCCAAAACTACAAAAAATAATCACACATCTACAACCCCAAAACCTTAGATATATAAAATAACAACCTGCAAAACATGTGTCCATTCTTTGAAATGTATGAAAAGACTCCTACATTGTCACATATTCAAATTTGCATTAGATATACTCATCCAAGGGTTATACAACAAAGATATCTTAAACCCCACTACCATAAACATGGCTCTAATACCAAATGTTTGAGAAATCAATCATGATGATCAATCTATTTTCTACATAACCCTTTGAGAGAAAAACATGCATACAAGTATACAAATAAATAAATGCAAAGTTCAAAGACATATCACAAGATAACATAAGATACACCATGGAAAACCCCTCATAGAGGGAAAAACCTAGCCTCCAAAATTATCCATGCTCAATGGATTATTCAACAATGAATTATTCAAACACTTATAGAGCCTTCATGAACACCATTGAAACATCAAGTATCTTTAATGCATCTTCCATGTGTCCAAGCATGTATCTACACATTTCATGCCATGCTTCACATATGCACTCCTCAGAAAAAGATTCAATACAATGACAACTAGGTCAAAACCCCAATTAGCTAACCTTAAACCACTAACCATGTGCTTGCTTTTATAGAAATAATCTCACACAAATACAACCAAGTGGTAAGATAAAACCATGTACTCAAAACCATGAGTCTACAAAATGATTGACCCCACATTTAATTTTTTTATTACAAATGTTAAAAAAATTTCCCATGTGTAACCCACATAAAGTATCTAACCCAATGTTAATGCAACATTACAAGTGGCCCCAAATAAATATTTAATTGGCTAAACACATCTCCTAGATGCACAAAAAATAAATATTTATTTAATTACATATATAAATTATCCAATGTTATTCAATCTATTGTTGTAAAAAAATGGCATGTTGCTAATCATTTAAAAAAAATATAATGTAGCTTATTGTCAAGTACAATAGGTTCAATCATGATCTTTACATGGAAACCATCCATGAATAGATCTATGGAAGGATAAAATAAAGATCCACTTACTATTAGAAATCTAAAATAGATTGAATAACACAAGGAACAATTTAAGAGAAAATCAAAGTTACATAAACTAGAAAAACATAAAATAATGCAAACCAGAACTCTGAGAGATATGCAATGTCAAGATGACAAAATTGCATTAATAGTTTATAAGATGAAAAAATACAAGCTAGGTAGTGATTTTATATAGAACTAAGGAGAGGATGAAGGCGGAAAATCAACCAATGAGAATTGACCACCAATAACCACCAACATTAAATAAAGTTATGAAAAAGTAAATACTCCACCCTTAAAGGGTGGAGACAACTCATCACTTTATCTACTAGTTATTGAATGAGAAACTCACTTTATTATCCTAAGAAAGATTAATAAATGTATAGTAAAAACTTATAAATAAGGGAAAATAAGTTATCCCATTAGGAAAATAAAAACCTACACCAACACCCCCCTCAAGCCCAACTTAGGAGGATGTAAAAGATGATGGGTCCCGATGAATGAGGCCAAGTTAGGTACCCATGTACATAGAAAATCCTCCCCCTCAAAGAAGAAGCACCCAACAATAGAGAGAGAACACCCCCTAGAATAGAGAGAGAATGATAAGGACTAAGTATCCCCCCAAAGAGGACACCAACCACACCCCAAGCAAAGATTTCAAATGAAGGAACTTGCTCTCAGTGAAGGGTTTGGTGAAGATGTTTGCAGTTTGATCTGATGTCAAATAGTACTTGAGATCACTGATCTTTTCATGAATCAACTCTCAAATGTAGTACAAGTTGATCTCAATGTGCTTGGTCCATCGATGATGGACCGGATTGCGATAAATCTAAATCACACTCTAGTTGTCACAAAAGATGATTATGGGCTTCTAGAAGGGAATTTCAAACTCAGTGAGAATGTTTTGAAGCCAGATGGACTTAGTAGTAGCATTAACCACTCCTCGATACTGAGCCTTTGTAAATGAAAGAGAAATAGTATAATTCTTCTTTCTTGACCAACAAACTGGACTTAAACCAAGGGAGAAGCAATACCTTGAAGTAGACTTGTCATCCTAAGAATTTCCCACCCAATTTGAACCTGTGTGTCCCACCAAGTCAAAATCCATGCCTGCTGCATAGTGAACCCCATAATTGTGAGTACCCTTTATGCACTGAAGAATTTTGTTAGCTACTTTCTAATGTAGCTCATGGGGCTCTTGCATGAATCAAGAGACCATGGATATAACATATTAAATTTCAAGCCTCGTATGAGTTAGATAGATGAGACTACCAACAAGCTATTGATACCAAGTGTCATCCACCAAGAGTGAAGAACACTTAGCCTCAAGTTTGACCCTTGATAGAAATGGAGCCAGCACAAGCTTACAATCAATCACGTGAAACTTGTTGAGCATATCAAGTGTGTACTTAGGTTGTGAAAGAGAGATACTTGAGGAAGACTGAGTGATCTCAATCCCAAGGAATTAGTGCAATAAGACCAAGTCTAACATCAAAACCTAATCATGAAGGGTGGTTTTCATTCCCCGAATGGTGAATGAGTGACTTCCTATAATCAATGTCATCGACACAAAGAAATAGGAAGGTGTGAGTATCATCCTGTTGCAAAATATAGATATTAGGATCAAAATGTCATCAATTGAACCACACTTTCAAAAGGAAGGAGTCCATATTGGCATACCAAGCTCAAGGGGCATGTTTGAGTCTATAAAGAGACTTATGAAGATGATGCACGAGTGAAGTATCTTGAATGAATCCCTATGGTTGATCCATGAATATATCCTCTTGAAGATCACCATGAAGAAAAGAACTCTTCATATCCATCTAATGTACTTACCATATATATGGTGCAATGATAGTAAGGACAAGTAAGATGGAATTCATTTTGGAAACTAGTGCAAAAGTCTCAGAGTAGTCAATCTTAGGAACTTGGGAGAATCCTTTGGCAACTAACTTATCTGTTATAAATTTTGTTCAACAAAACCAGTTGCATCAAAAAAATTTCTTTGAAGTGAGACAAAATCCTAAGTGTGGTTCCACTCCAAGGAACTGAACTCTTCCTACATCATTGCATCCCACTTGGGGATACTAGAAGCTTCTCAAAATGACTATGGATCAGAAGTTGTATCAAGGAAGACATATCGAGCATCCTAAAACTATGATCTTGTTCTTTTGTGATTTGAAGGATCCCCTACCCAATCCTTTACTAATTGCACTATTTGTCAAGCCCAAAGAGTCCCTATGACTAAAGGAGGAGAATCATCATCCTTTGAAGGTGGCTTATGTGAACCCTCATAATCACTATCATCATCTGAAGTGGAGTAAGAAGACTCCTCGTCACAATTACAATTATTATCCTTCGAAGAACTATCATCATGATGCAAGGACTCCAATATGATGGTGGTTGGAGAAGTGTCAAGTGAAGAAATGGAAGGAATCTCCTCAAAATGAATACTCCTCTAAATGAAAAACTCGTGTGCCGTAGGATGGATAAGCTTGTAGCCTTTGAAATCATCTAGGTAACCAACAAATATGCAAGGCTTGCTCTATGAATCCATATCCTTGCTTTTCTCTACTAGAATGTGGGCCCATGTACTAAATCCAAACACTTGAAAGTGCTTAACTGATGGTTTTTTTACCGTACCAAGCTTGAAAAGGAGTTACCCCCTTTACAATTTTGTGAGGAACTTGTTTTGGATATAACATGCACAGTTAATGGACTTTTCCTACAAAGGTGGTGCCAACAACTTGGAGTGAATCAGACAATTGGCCATGTCTTTCAAGGGTCAATTCTTTCATTTTGTAGCTCTATTCTGCTAAGGATTGTAGGAAAATGTATGATACAAGTTAATGCATTCTAAAGAACAATATTGCATTAACCTATGGTTGACATATTCCCCCCATTATCTATATCCAAAATTTTGATAGATTTCCCAGTTTGTTTCTCAACAATTTAGCCTTGTATTCCAAGAATGAATCAAAGACTTGAGACTTCTATTTGATAAAGTGTGCAATGGTGTACCTAGAAAAGTCATTAATGAATGTAAAAACATATTGGGATCTACTAAAAGATGGTTGTGGAAATGGCCTTACCAAATCACTATGTACCAACTCCAAAAGATGTGAGGCACTACAAACTTTTCCTTTGTTAAATTTCTCTTTAGGATTATTTCCAAGAATGCATCCTTGATAAAAAAAACCATTAGAAAAATGAACTATAGAAAATCTTGTAACCATGTCATGTTGATTGAACTATTGCAAATAGAAATAGTTCAAGTGGCTAAATTGTTGATGCCACAAATTACTCACATCATCTGAATCAGTGAGTAGAACAAATGAAGGTGGATAAGGAACAAACTAAGAGAACAAATAAAGTCAAGAAAAATTATCTTCTCTCCTAATTTTAACTGTAGAATCATTGTACAACTCACGAATCACCACTAAATTAGGAGTAAAATGAACCGTCTTGCCTATACCTATGTGAGTGATTATATAGATCGATATAGATTAGTTAGCAATGAGAGCATACAAAAAAAATATTAAAATGTATCATCCCCCATATCAACAAACCCTCTCCCACACACCTTAAAAAGAGTGTTGTCACCCATCAAAATGGAAGGTATAGTGCATGGATACAAAGATACAATCTAATCCTCAGATGAAGCCATGTGGTGTGAAAAACTTGAATAAAAAACCCAACTAGATAGTGGAGAAGTAACTACTACAAGGGCCTTTCCCGTTCCTTTCCCATTGTTGTTGTCTTTGGCCTTGTGATACCCCTCATTTGAACTTTGTTTGATGGAATCTGGAACACTGAGATTATTCTTTTCAAGAATGTGTGTCAAGTGATCTACTTGTTTCTTCAAACATTTATGCTCATTAGGTGAGGTATTTTACAATAGCCACATTTTACCTTCTCTTTCTTAGACTTGTCACCTTTTGAAGATGAGGTCTCATTAGCTACTTTTGGAGCAATTGATTTTTTATCCTTCTTCTCTTTTCTATTCTTTTATTTCTTATCCTTATTACCACTTTATCCTCGTTCATTTGTTCCATGGTTGGAAACCAAGACATGTGACTTAGAAGAATTTAGAGTGCCCATTTGGATTAGATTATCTTGTTTCATATGAGAGAAGTAGCAAAAACATCCAATGATGACATGGTGAATTTAGACCCAAATACATCCTTAGTAGTATAGAAGGTAGAAACAAATACTGAATATTCAGAACTTAGATTAGAGAGAATACATAGAATATGTTCATATTTATTATCAATTCCACATTTCTTTATTTGTTGCCTTAGTGATTTCAATTTGGTGAAGAGATCCTAAACTGTGCTCAAGTTGTTGGAACTTAAATTGATTAGTTCATTTTCCAACATATGATCTCTCATAGAATCTTGAGAACCAAAAAGATATTCTATCTTTTTCCATATTCCATTTAGAGTATTCAAAGATTCAATATGAAAGAACAAATCGAGAGATACAAACAAACACAATGCTCTATATGCTTCATCACATCTATTAAACCACTTAAACTTTTTTCATCTTTAGTAGGTTCAACTTTAATCCCATTATTGTTCTATACAAACCAAGACTTCTTAAGTTAATTTTCATTTTAGACTTTCACTCAAAATAGGTGTATGCAGTTAGAATAGGAAATATTGTTTGAGCCATGATGAAGAGATACAAAAGGAAGTGTGAAAAAAAGTGAACGCAAGAACACCCAAAACACCCCCACCCTTTTCACTAGTATCAAAAAATCACCCCCTAAAAATTATAAGGTTGGCACTTTATAGCTTAGTGTGTTTACAAAGCTTTTTTCAAGATACAATGCTCAATAGGCTCAAAATAGTCAAAATTACAATTTTGATACAAAATGCACTTGAGACAAAATATGGAAAAAATAGACTTATAACCATGTATTGTGCTCTTCACCACCTTTCCAACACCTATTTATTTCTAAAAATCGGAGCACAGGGTGAAAGTTATGGCATGTTGAAGAAATTAGCAACAAACAACTTTAACCTAAAATATCTAGGAAAAATTGGGAAAAAATCTTTTCAATACCTTCATGGATGGAAATTTCTAATCTCCAACTTTTCGTCGATATCTCATTTTCAAAAAACAAACACCATGGTGAAACTTTATACAAGTTTGAAAAAAGACTCAATTTGGTCTATTGGAGGGCCTTAGTGGTCCCCTGGTGGCCTAAGGGCGGCACCACCAATGATGCTGGTCGTTGGTAGTTTGTTCAATGATAACTATAAAATTTCCATCGGTGGTTTTGGTGATGTCATAATTTTTGAAAGTGTTGCAGTCATGGTTTAATACAAAGTTGCAAGCAGCTAATAGTTGACACCTCTCGCCTAGCAATCTTTGAATCTATGTGGCTGAAGTTGCAAGCAACCTTAAGTCATAGGCCTAAAGCCATTTGTGCCTTAGCACTGCATGCTAGAATTAGCACCTGATCATTAAAGAGGCACAAAAGGTGCCTTATATATATATTTTTGTATTTTTTCTATCATACGAACCTACGCAGATGCAACTCATGGGGCCATACGACTCCCTGGGAATTTTCTTTTGTCTTTACAACTCCCAACATGGAATATAGGTGAATTTTATATCAAAAACCATCTCCTCAGCCTCCTAAAAGCAATGGAAACACCCTTTTTGGTTGAAAATGCTCCTACAAAACCTGCTCGCTAGATTTGAGCTTCAAACCCCTGTTTGCAACTATGTCAAACAAACTCCAAATTGAATCAAACGAAAGCCAATCTGGGATTTCTAGAGCCTCCTAGATGCATTGGAATAGTAAAAAATGCTTCCAATATAACTAAAATTTTTACGATAACCCAAATCTCACAAAATACATATGCAATATGAAGAGGTTATTAAAAATTTGCAAATTTTTGATTCTCAAGATCATTCAAAACACAAGAGAAGAGCTTACAAAAATTTATAAGATTATTACATAAAAATATCCATCTCTCAATTATGAATCTATGAACTTAGAGTTCTCAAAACAAAATCTCTGATACCATGTTAGAAATCTAGAATAGATTGAATAACCTAAGGATTTTTTTAAGAGAAAATCAATTACATAAACTATAAAAATATAAACAATACAAACCAGAACACTGAGTGATATACAATACCAAAATGAAAAAATTGTATTAAGAGCTTCCAAGATGAAAATATAAGCTAGGTATTGAGTTTATATAGAACTAAGGAGAGGATGGAGGTGGCAAAACAACCAATGAGAATTGACCACCAGTAACCACCAACATTAAATAAAGTGATGAAAAAGTAAATACTCCACCCTTAAAGGGTGAGACAACTCATCACTTTATATCCTAGTTATTAAATGAGAAACTCACTTTATTATCCTAAGCAAGCTTAATAAATGTGTAGGAAAAATCTATAACTAAGGGAAAATAAATTATCCCACTAGGAAAATAGAAACCTACACTAACACTTAAAACCATTAAACTACCACCAATATTTTATTTTCTTAGATAGTTTGTAAATTTCATACATTAAAGTAATCAATAAGGTCCCTAAAAGAAAAAATATTGAACCTTAGATTAAGAGTGTGTAATAACAATGTAAACTATCAGCTTGGTTCTTTCTTTCAATGTATTAGTTTAAATTAACTATAATATTCTAAAATAGTGTGTAATACAATCTAATAAATGTTGGTGTAATTATATAATTGCACCTTATTATATTAAGTTTACTTAGGAAATTTCTCATTATTACCTAGGTTGGATAGGATAATTAAGTACATGCCATTTCCTTCTTCCTTAGGATTCTTCTTTTTTCCTCATTCTTTTAGATCTAGGAACTTATTTAAAGTGATCCCTTAGTTTTTATTTTTTTTCCTCTTCATCATCCTCATTGGATTTGTATTTTTGAGGCTATATATTATATCTCTTTTCTTCTATTGAATAAGAAATTTTAATATTATTCTCATAGATTGAATACTCAAATTCCTATTTTGTGATTAATTATTAGACATTTGGTTTTGGGTAGATTTTTTTTTATGCAAAATTATAACATGGTATTAGAGCCTTTGATGTTCTATA
This sequence comes from Sequoia sempervirens, assembly GCA_007258455.2. Taxonomy (NCBI): domain Eukaryota; kingdom Viridiplantae; phylum Streptophyta; class Pinopsida; order Cupressales; family Cupressaceae; genus Sequoia; species Sequoia sempervirens. Next base: position 191,360 of record VDFB02282472.1, on the reverse strand, counting down.
AGAGAAATTATATTAGATTTTGGTGGATTTATCTTTACAATTTTTATTATAGGTGAATTTTGGAGCCTAGTGGCACAAATTTGAGCCCACCACAACATCAATAAGGCTCAAGAAAGTCACTATTGGATTTTGTTTCACTGTAATTAAAGCTTGGGAAGCTTGTTTACAAATAAGGGTTTGATAATTGAATCTATCATATAACTTTTTTTTGAGGAATTTTCGTACTAAATTAACCCTATCATTGCATCTTGAAGGTCGAAAAACCCCCATTTTCATATAAAAATTACCAAGGTTCAATGTTGTGATAATTTGAGGTAATTTTTTTCCCTCTTTCATATGATGAGTCATATAGTTTGTACACAATAGTGATTCACATAAATTAACTCATTTTATCTTATAGGGTATAGAATCCACATGCCATTAAGCAAATTGTGAAACCTATATAAGATGATAACTACTAGTAGCACTTGGTGCCATGTAGCCACTATGACACTAGAACACCTCCCTTTGCAATCATGTGAGTAACCAAAACCACATTTTCACTTAGTAAGTGGTTTCCCACCATGTATCAACTATTTTAAACCTTTAATAGGTTATTTTATCATATGAAGGAGGTTTTCTAGCAATACTAAAGAAAATTTTGGAAATCTTTCAACATGGAGGAATATTATGAGGAATCTTGAAATATTATCTACCAATATCATCATGACATCATCCTCTTCTGCCCTTGTAACTTAACCCCTCTCCAATGGAGTTTTGATTTTGGTACTTGAACTTTAGAAGAATAATTGTACCTTAATAAGTTAGGTAATTTATTTTATTACTTGGGTAGGATAAGATAATTAAGTACATGTCATTTCCTTCTTAGGATTCTTCTTTTTTCCTTATCATATTAGATTTGAAAACTTAGTTAATGCAATCCCTTATTTTTTAATTTCCAATGTCTTCCTCATCCTTACTGGATTTGTATTCTTGAGGCTATATATTGTAGCTCTTTTCTTCTATTGAATAAGCAATTCTAATATTGGTCTCATAGATTGAATACTCAAATTCATATTTTGTGATTAGCTATTAAACATTTGTTCTTGGGTATAGTTCTTGTTTGTTGTACGAGAAGTAAGTAAGAATTAATCAATCAATTAGAGTCTAAAACTCTAAACAATCATACAAACCCATACTCAATGGAATTCATAATATATGTTACAAAATCTTGATATGAGAGGATGTGATTCACAAAATAGGATCTAAAAATGCTCAAGAAATGACTCAAGAATTTTAAAGAGTGTCTATGCGTGTGAGGATTTTGAATTATTTTTGAAGATGGGAGACTTTGTTTTATAGATTTTGGAAATTTTGATCAATGGTCAAGATTCAATATGAGGATCAATGGATGAGAGTAAATCAAGGAGGTGAGTGTGGATCAAGGAGGATCAATGGTGTAGGATTCATGAGAGCTCAAAATATCCCTAATTTCATAGAAATAGGTTGGAGATATTTTGAATTGGAGGGAAGAATTTGAATTTGAAAAGGGAATATTCTTTGTAAAAGTTGGAGACTTGGAGGAAAATTAGCCAATTAAACAATTATGAAAATTATTTAATTGTGAGGATGGAGGAATTAAGATTTTTAATTAAATAATTGGGAATTATTAGTGTGACAATAATGAAGTAATCAAATAACCTTAATTATTCAATTAATAGGGGAATAAAGTGAATTTAACTAAATAATTGGAAATTATTTAATCAAATGGAGGAATTAGGGTGAAAATGAGGAAAATGATGTTAGTAAGCGAAATCAAGATGTGTGATTTTAGGTGTCTAATTTTTCCCCTCTTTGAAGCAATGTTTATACATTTGTGCGAGTGTTTATAAATAGGGTGACATCTTTGCAATAAGGTGACACATTTAAAAATTTAGGTTCAACGCCTTTGTAAAAAGGTGACACATATGTTTTAGCTCAACAATGAGGCACCTTTGCAAAATCATGATGCCTTTGATTGGAAATAGAGTGACGCCTTTGTAAAAAAGCTCGCTTTTATTTTTTAGGCATTTTTAACTTAGATTTTTTCAATTTTTTAGAAAATTGATGTCGTAAGTGTTATGCTTGTAGGCTACCCTACACCCTCTCCTTTCCTAGGAGTAAAAAGCATAGATTTTGGAGAGGATGAATAGCTTTTCAACTGTGGAGATCAAATTTTTCCATGCATATGATTTATACCATGTTATATATATGCTTGTGATTTGGGTGCACCTAGCACTCATCATTACAATGGTTGAGAGGTGGCACTCTGAGACCTCTTCCTTCCACCTTTTGACTGGTGAGGTCACCATCACACTCAAGGATGTGTGGTGGATACTTAGGGTGCCTATTCATGGTGAGCGAGTTGTCTACGAGCCCTACTTAGGATTTGAGGCTCTTGAGTGCATTTTGATGGACGAGCAAATTTAACTTGAGGAGGGATAGGTGAAATTGAGAGATTATGTTGGCATCATTAGTGATGTTACCAGCATGGTGGCTCAACTAATCTGTGGAACACTGATGTTTGATAGACATTCTTGATAATTTATCCCTAGATGGGGGAGGGTCCTAGAGAGGATCCTAGAGGATGGAGTTTGATTTGCTTGGGGTCCCTAATCTTGGCCCACCTATATCAAGACATGCATCAAGTTGTGTACCGAGGTGTGACTAGATTTTCAGTAGGCATGAATCTTCTTCACATTTGGGCATGGGAGCACATCGCAGTGCTTAGACCTGCTTGCAATCTACACCGAGAGCCTATGTATCCTTATGTTTTTAGATATGAGAGCATGCTAACTCACCACCACATGGGAGATCTACCCTACTAGAGGAGAGTTATCAATGACATGACATAGTTCACTTGGAGACCATGGGTAGATAAACAGGATTGGGATGATGACATAGAGTATCTCCCTTACTATTGATAGACTTAGTGGATTATCGACCACACCCACTAGATCATAGAGAGGTATCTTCTGGATAGGGTGATGAGATAGGTTGATGAGAGGCAGTGATTATGTGAAATGCATAGTTAGAGAGATAGTTCAGTGGGAGGTCATGTTGGTCATTCACACCGTTATAGCAAATTTTGACCATCTAGCATAGGTACCATGGGCCTATGCAGATGGCTATGATAATCCAGGGACAACCATAAAGTATGACACTTGTTTTGTGGCACATAAACCTTTCTGATTTACAAATCTAGATGGGAGGGATGTCAACGGTAGGACATGTAGGGATGAGTCCGGTAGACAACGCCAACAACAATAGAGATTTGAGGCAAAGACACCTAGAGTGGAGGATTAGGGACAGGTTCAAGGACCATAAGATCCACCACAAGGACCTCCACAATAGTAGCAAGTCACAGTTGTTGTAGGTGTTCAAGATTAGAGGTTGCATACAACTCTACAAGAGAGGGACCAAGCGTGCCTTGAGCGTGATGGCTTCTAGGGTGACAGAGATTAGGCATGCCAAGAGTGTGATGGTTTTCAAGCTGAGCAAGATCAAGCATGTCAGGAGTGTAATGGTTTTTGATAGGAGAGAGATGGACTCTCAAGATAGCTTTCCCAGGTACATATAAAGAGAGGATCAACTCAAGACTAAGCGTGACTAGGTCCGGACTTAGTTGGATGTAGAGACAACTTGACAAAAGTAGGTCAAGTTGTAATTAGCATAGGAGGTCACTTGAAGACAACAATTAGAGGCTACAACATAGGCATAGGGGCATGTGATCTTGCTTATGCAGTATACACAGGATATCAATGAGGATACTTATTACAAGAATTTATACCACATGTTAGTACCAGTACATAGGTGACAACCTAACTACTCACACAGGAGCGCCATGGGCCCAAGCAGGTTAGAGGGTGGATCAATCATCTGAACTTCATTGGTACCACCTCTAGAGAAACATCCTCCTAATCGAAAGGATCGAGGGAGCTCAAGGTAGCTTTTTCTTTGTATATAGACATTTTTGTATCCATATGCTAATGTAGATAGGTTTATGATATATACATATTCATTGGATATAGATAGCCTCATGTATATTCTAATGTATATCACACATTTGTTATGTATCATGATAGTCATTTATATATATATTATTTTGATGCAACCATGCTATGGTGTTATTGTATGTTTATGATTTTTTATTATGTATGCTATATGATTATGAATGCAGATGTATGTATGTATGTATGTATGTATGTATGTATGTATGTATGTACGTACGTACGTATGTATGTATGTATGTATGTATGGATTCATTATGTTATTTCATGTTTCATGATGTGATGATGTGATGATGGATATCTATTTATTATGCTTATGATGTGATATGCATGCTTCTAATGATCTATGGATGTAGGATGTATGGTGATGAGATGGTATGATCATGATTTCTTTTTGTATTTTTCATATGATATATCATGATTATGAAGGATGGATGTAGGGTGGATGCATATACTTTTGTTATGTCATGATACTTGGATATAAAATGTTAGTATAGATAAAAGAATAAGAATAGAATGATGATGTTGATCATGATGCCAAAAAACCTAAGTATTCTCATATTTTATTAGATATGATATGAGATAGGATAGATGATCTTGCTTTTTCTTTTTAGATTATGCAACAGAGCAATCCTTATTTTAAATATGTAGCAAGTAGACACGATGCACCAAGGTATGAAGAACTAGGGTTGTTTTGATCATGTGAGAGGATGAAGCCATCAAAGTAAGGAGACCAATACACAAAAATGTATGAAGAACCTAATAAGCACTAGTCGTTGTATGACTCGAGACTATCCTTGCACACACAAGGCAAGTATTCGCCAAGGTCGTATTACAAGAACATCCAACAAGCACAAAAAACAAAAGGAATGAAAATTCCCCATTACGTACCCTTCTAGGCATACCAAGATGTTGAAGATCAACGTAGTTTTGAGTGAGCGATGTAAATGAGACAAAAAGATAAAACCAAGAGAAAAGATCAAGATGAAAAATATCAATGCCATCATATCTCTTGCCTGAGAGATTTGTTTTAGTTGATATCTGAAATGATGTCTATTGTAGGAAAGATACATATGTTAAGACATTCAATGGATGTTGATTTGTTTTAAAATTTTTAGGATGATGATATGAAGGCTAACCGACATTTTTGACAATGATCAAGAGTATGATTTTGAGTGAAATTTTGTGTTTTGCTAAGTGTATTCAATTCTGTTTGTTTTTCCAAAGGTGAGGATGATGATAAGTTTATTATGAATGACAATTTATTGTGGATGAGAGTGAAATGGGATGGATGAGTGTTTCTTTTCCAAATGTTTCCAATGTTTTTGAATTTTTGAGAATGTTTGGAGGTTTTTTTGGAATTTTAACATTTTCTAAGTTTGTCTTTGAGTTTTTTGGAAATATGTGAATGTTTTGAGTTTTCAACATGTTTGGACTGAGAGAAAATGGCCTAAGAAACAAACCAATACCTTGAGGGCTCATTAGAGATGGTCTTGCCTATGTGAATGTGCAAAGGATTCGTAGTTCGATTATTTGGACTTGGATTAGCACATACTTGATGGCTAATGATTTTTTGGGGATTTCGATATTTTATGGATGTTTTAAGATTTTGATATTATTTGGATGTTTTTTGAGATTTAGATATTTATTTTATTATTTTGAGGATTTTTCGGCTGATAGATAGATCATGATGTCTAGATCACGTTATGAGCTATAGGACATGGATCGAGATTTATTCAGAAGCAAGATGTAAATATTTTCCCCCAGTGTCTAGCAATGTATGGAATGTTATAAGTGGATTCATGGATCAAGATGATGATTGGATAGATATGTGACAGATGCCAAGGATTACCTTGTGATAGGATAACCTGTTCTGATAGAGGATAGTTGTTTGGATAATTCTAGATCTAGGATATAGTATTACATAGGATAGAATAGGATCAATGGTAAGGACCATGTCAAGATATTATCAAGAGCAAGTTTGAAGTATGCCCCTAATCTTTGTCAAGATCAAGATAATTTTGGATTCAGATAAAAAGTGGATTGGATGGATTGGGGATTTATTATGGATATTGGATTGGATTCATTAAGGAGGGGATGAGATGCTTCCACCTAGAATGACACACAGATTCTCAATTCTACACATGACGCCTGTTTGCTATGTTTTCATCATGGTACCTATCCAAAGTGCCACCAAAGTGGCTTTTATTGAAGGATGATTTTTCTCTTTATTGTTTTCTTGATTTTTTAAATTTTTTATGAATTTTTTTATGATTTATTATGCTAAATCACCCATAGGTGTTGATGTAGATACAGTTGTCAAGATATGCCAATGATATCTTTCCTGGAGGATTTTTTTTTCGAAGATGTGGGCACTTGAATATAACCCTTGAATGTTCTTGTCTTCCTTAGCAATACCAAAGTTAACCTTATCTAGATGTGCATGTAAAGATAGAGTGACCTTAGAGTCCTTATGATAAAGAGTTGCTACCAGGGCATGGTTAATGGGAGAGTTGGATATTTTTGGTTTTATGAACTTGAAGGTGGATTTCAATGAGGGATATAAGACGAGGATATATCAGTTGATAGTTTGGACGCAGGATCTTTGATACTCCAAAATTGGGATGATGAGCAGTGAAAGGTGGATATGGAATTTCAAGTGGAATTAGGACCAACTTCTTCATATAATTTATATGTCGATCTTGAAGTTTTCTTTTACATTGGTGGATATTTTAATGGATTAAATTTCCTTTTTTATTTTTCCCCATAGTTTCTTTGACTAATGGATTTTGATAGGAATTATTTGCTTTATTTTGTTTTGCCATCCATTTTAATTTCGTATGTCCATTTTGATTGTTTGATTCTTTAGTTTCGATGACATGCTCTTTTCCTTATAAGTATTTTCTTCTTGTTGGTCCTAAATAGTTGGTGGAAAGGCATGAGGATGAAAATTCATGATATGGATGGTTGAAGTGCTAGCTACAGTTTCATCATAAGGACTCTCCATGAATCCCATGTTGATGTTTGTATTAGATAAAGTTGCTCCCAATATTATGGAGGTGTTGTTGTTATGATTGGATTCTTTAATATTTGAATAATCAATACCTTGTTATCTATTAACCATCTGTACTTCTTCTAGGATACCTTATTCATGTAGGTCTAATCCTTCTCTTTGATAATGCATCCACTGAAAAACTACAATTGAATATGATTTTTCATGGAAACACGATGATGTTACTTCTTCTATGCTCTGCTGAGAATATTCAAAGGTAGTAGTAGAAGCATTGGATCTTGATTGTTCTTCAAAAGATGTCTATGATTCATAGTCAATGTAGGAATATTCTTCATAATCAATTTTGAGAGTTCAACATGAAGTTCTATGGATTTTTCTATGCTTTGATCATTTTAAGGATTTTTAGAGTAGGAGACTCTTATTTTGTAAGAAGATCATCTATGTGTCCATCGGGATTAATTATCTCATCGGTAGATGTAGGAATGATTGGTGTATGAATATGATCATCATTTTTGAAATCTTGTATGGATTGGAAGATACTCATTAGATCATGGTAGTATTTTGGGGAAGTGGGTTCTTTCTCTTGACTCATTTTAGAGCAACTGTCATTAATAGAATGGAAAAAATACTATTTTATATCATTTTAGTACTTTGGAGATATGGATTTTTTATCTTGACTCAATTTGGAGAAAATTTTGTTATATTTTAGATTATTTTCTTGACATGGATCTTGGATTGATGATGGAATATGGATAGAAGACTCTTGAGTAGTCTTGATGGAATTAGATGGTATGATACAAGCTTCTGTTAATGGGAATTCTTCAATATGGCCAATCATGAAGTTGAATGAAGGAGATATATGACAATCTAAAACATATTTAATGCCATCCTTCGATATAGAACATTGCTAGACATTGTTGATTGATCTTGATCATGTGTTAGGAAAGTATCCTAATAAATGTCCAATTTCTTATTTTGTGAAGAATGAATAGTATTGACATACTCATTAGATCCCTAGATACATCGTACTACATTATCATAGTTATGGTTCACATTGTTATAACTTGTTATTTTTCCATAATCTTTAGCTTTCCCATGATCATGCATTGGATTTTTATAGATTTCTAGATCTTTGTTTATAGAGTTTCCAGGATGTTGATCAATGTTTACTTCTCCTCGATTGATAAGGTCTTGGATAAGATGATTTAGCTTCATATAGTTTTGTCTCTTATGACCCTTTGTTCTATGATATTGACAAAATTCATTATCATTATACCATGACGATTTTATTTGTGGTTTAGGATAGTTTCAAAACTTAAGAAGTTTTATTTGTTTAGATTGGATCAATTTTTTTAGGACCGACTTGATGGGTTCCACTAAGGGAGTGAATTGATGTTGAGGAGCATTATTAGGTATTGGTGGAGGTGGCCCTCTTGGAGGATTAATGTTTTTGACATTTTGTTGATTGTGTTGTGTTTTTGATTGAGATGGGGCGTTTATCAAAAATTTTGTGTCTACCACATTGTCATTAGTCACATTCTTATTTTTGTCCCATATACGAGGTTCGTCACTTGAACTAGACGGTTGGTGATTGTCCTTATAGATTTGTACTACTTTAGCAATGATTTATCCCTCAATGTTAATTCATTTAGAGATAAGTTCTTCAAAGCTTGTCACACATTGAATTCATAATTGGAAGGAAAGATCTGTGTTTAGATTACCTGCAATGATCTCTACTTGTTATTTTTTGGGTATTGGCCATTTGCACCTGCTCGCCTTGTGTCTCCATATTTGTAGGAAAGAGGCAAAAGCTTCCACTTTGTTTTTTTTTAGAGTGTATATTTCCTCTAAGGTGACTTTGGCATCAATATTGTAGGATAAATGAGCTACAAATTGATCTATAATCTCTTGAAATATTTTAATTCCTTGTGGTAGATGTGAGAACCACTATATAGCTTCCCCACCCAAACTACATGGAAAGAGGCACATAAGATATGAATTGCTATATGATACCTCCATGCAAGCTATGTAGAATTCTCTTATGTTCTCTTCATGGTTACCATGTCCTTTGTATTTATCAAACTTTGGCATTTTGAAGTTTGGGGAAAAGGGTAACATTGTGATGCTTATGTTCAATGGGTAAAGACATAAGTTTTGAACAATGTATAATTTTTTCATCTTTCCTAGTTGTATATCCTAAATGTTTTGTGTCAACATTTGAATTTGTGAGAAGATATTTGTAGATGGAATGTTTGGTAGTGGATTATAAGTGTTGTATAGATTTGGATCTTAATATGTAGGTGGGTTTGTGTCAAATGAATTATATGGAGGTTGAGGACCCATTTGATATTGAAGATTTCTTTGAGGTAAGGGACCTATTTGATATGTTGGATTGTATTGGGGTGGAATAGGTGCATTGTAAGGTCCATATTGGTGTTTGGGTATATGCTTGATTGGGGGTTTTGTTTCATAGATTCTTGTTGCTGTGCAAGTAATTGTTGGGCTTGCAATTGTTGTTGAGCATGCAATTTTTGTTGAGCTTGCAATTGTTGTTGGGAAAGTTGTTGTTGTGCTTGCATTTATTGTTGAGAATGTAATTGATGTTGGTATGCCATGTTTTTTTGGTGTTGTGGAGTGGGATTTTTTTGTTGAGGGTTACTATATTGATTTGGTGGTATGATGTTGTTTATGGTGAGGTTTATATTGAGGTTGATAGTGAAGTTGAGTTTGAGGTTGATATTGACTTTGAGGTGGTTGTTTATGAACATGTATACTTTGTGAGGGTGGTGTGGTAAAGGGATTTCTCCCATAGTTCATCAAATTTAGATTTGGAATTTTTTGATTTGGTACATTTGTATTTGGTTGGTCAGTGTAAGGGGGTGGATTTTTTGTATTTTTCAAGCCTAGGTTGGTTGGAGTTCCTAAAATTTTAGTGTTATTTAGTGGATTGTTATATTGGTTTGAAAATTTCATTTGATTCGCTCCTTGTAAAGTGACCATGGGTTGAATTGGTATATTTTTTGAAGAAGGATTAGGCATTTGTTCAATGATATGTTGGACTAAGGGGTACCTTCCTTGTGGATGGTTCCTTGATCCAAAATTTGAAAAGTTTCTTTGATCCCTAAGTTGATTGACATCAAAATCTACGAGAAATTTATCACCTTTTTGTGTGATTCTTAACATGTATAGGTTTGGATGTAGACATATCACAACATCTATCACTTTAAAAAAAGATGAGTCTTTTTGCATCTCTAACATTTTTTTGGGAGTGAAGTTGAAGGATTTTTTCTTTTCATCCACTATATGGACTGTTTCAACTTCAATGGGGTTGGGTTGTGTTTTTGTTGAAAAGTAACGACATACCCTTTAGGATTGGTTTTATGCATAACAACCCTGGCCAGGAAAATCTTGGGTGCACTCTGTACCCTAAGTTGGACACACTTTGTGTGCCCCCTTATCCAATGCCCATAGCTCACCAAACCACTTTCTACTTCCTTGAATGTTCTCCATGCCTAAATTTTTTCCATAATTTTCCAAGTATCACATAAATGTTTATATAAGACTTAAGGGGTGGTTTCCAAATCATCACACCCTTTCACAAAGGTTTCCTTTTAATAATCATTTAAATAAATAATTATTCCTTTCCCTTTTAAAAGAGGTTTTATATATATTATTTATTAATCTCTCTTTTAACCAAAGGATCATAATATCCTTTATTTTTCTATCTCCCTTTTAATTATAAAGGGTTATTTCATAGATTTCTCTTCTTTTGGGGAAAAAGTCACATAACAACTAGCACTTGCGGTAGTAGGATTTTTGCATGTTTTCTCAACCGTGCTTGTGGTATTGTGGGGAGATGTGCTACTAGGATTCTTCTTCATTTTCTTTTGAGATCTAGTTGTGACCATAAAACTTGTAGTTGTCCTAGGAGATATGGATTTTGAAAGTGTATGAAGATGGTTTTTTAGGGATTTGAGTTACCTCAAATCAAGCCTGTAAAGACACCTTAAGCTTCTTTAGACCAATGATGAATGTTGTTTTGGATGAATGGATGGGTTGAAACCTTGAAATTTGGACAAAGTGTTTTTGGATAAAATCTCTTGTTTAAGATATGTTTAGTGATGATCCTTGCTTTTACTAGACTAATGAGTCCAAGCTAAGGAGGATAATGAGATTCACAAACTTTGGGAGTAGAATAATGAATCCAAAGCATGTTAAGTCACAATGTTTGACACTAATTCAACCAAGCACTTCAAAAAGGGAAATTTTTTAAGTAAAAAAGCTAAAATAGGATATGATGATAGAGATTTGATCCAAAAGTGAGTTGTGTCAATTTCTAGGTTGTCTTTTTTGAATGGATTGGTTTCCTCCTTATGATGGGGTTGAACTAATCCAATGATGACTTAATATGTTTAGTCTTGTTCAAAGTGAAGTAATGACATGAAATGGAGATGGAAATGTGGAGTTTTGTTGTTCTTTTGAATTATTAGGACAACTATAGGTTTATTCTGCATGAATTTGAGGTTTTACAATGTTTGCTAGTCAAAAGTGTGAATTTAGAAAAAACTAGGGTTTTTTGTTGTTTGTTGATAGTCAAAGGTACAAAGATACAATCAGAGGCATCAAATTGTTTCCTTTAAAAGCATCAAAATGCTTTCAAAGGCACCTAGATGCAATAGAAGCATTGAACAATTGAATCAAAGGCGTTGAAATGTAGAATTTATGTTTTACTCTAAAACATAGGCATTGAGATGTGCAAAGGCTCCATGATGCAAATAGATGCATTATTTTGATAAAAATAGAAGTTTCAAATTACATGCAAAGGCGTCACACTACAATAGTCAAAAGTGGCACTTTTTCTTAGAGGTTGAATTTTTAGAAGTTTGACCTAGGGTTTTGATTTTTTGAAGTCTTTTTAGTGTTTGATTGTTCTAGCAAGTGATAGAAAATAACAAAAACAACATGTAAGACTAACTCAATTGGATATTTGAAATATTTTTTGTGTGTCTTCTTCAACAAGACAACACTAATTGGTATCACAGGTAGATTTACAATAAATACACGCCATATATACACATCCTAATTTAGTGGTAGATCGATATTATCAACTTAGAGTAGGCCAACTAATAAAATACTATCCAATAAATGGGTGACTAGAGTATTCCAAGGTCATGTACCACCTTGACACCTCTCACATTGAAAGGAAATGATCTTAACAAGGAATAATTGTCACCTCAACAAAGGTTAGTACATAGCGGGTAACTTCATGCATTGATACTTGTATGTTGCACCACTTTAAGCTGGCAGTTTACAAATGGATCTTAGGCTTCTATATTTTATAAATTTGTAGTAGGGGTCTGTCGTGAACAAAGAGCTCATCTATTATGCTCGAGTTGAGATGGGTCTCCTCTCTACTCATTACCTCCCTATCTCGATGGACCAAGGGTCATGGGGCTTGGCTTGAAGGATGCTAGCTACTCCTTGGGGTACAACTTTCATTCTCCCCCCTTTCTATAGCCCATCAAAAAATGTGCTTTAGATAAAAACTTGGGGTGATGAGGCCCCCGAGCAAGTCTCCTACTTTGAAATAAAAAAAATAGTGTCACTTTTGGTCCCCAAGATCGTTCTTAGGAGTCATGAGGGGAGAACATATGCAACACTATACCTCAGGGTGTACAAACAAATTGTAAATGAATGGTGTTTCTGATTTCCAAGATTGTACTAGGTGCAAGGAAAGAGCACACACACACATCCACTTGAAAAACATGCTATAGAGTTCTTTTTAAGTGCACCAAGGATTAAAATGTGTGATTCAAATTTAAAAACACCAAATTCAAATGTGCAAGTTGTTGGTAAATTTTAATCCCAAATTGAAGTGTGCAAGTTGTTGGTTCATTTTAGGTACACTTTAAGAAAGTAATAGTTGTGGGTTCATTTTAAGTACACCAAGGGAAAATGAAATTCGTAAGTTCATTTTATTTGCACCAATTATAATTTGGGATTAATTTTATGTGCACAAAATGTAAATGAATCCTAGATTGAGTCAAAAAATACAACACAAATTTTAGTAGATTCTTGCATCATTTTCCATCAAGTGCCACATGGTGCAAATTGTTAGGTAAAATCAGAAAAAAATAGAGGATTGTTAAAGGTTAGTCAAAATATAGAATTCAAAATTAAATTGCAAACCTTAACAAATAAAATCATTGTTTACCTAACAAAGGTGTCAAAATTTGGACAAAGGCACCACGCTGTCAGTCTACAAAGGCATCGATCTTTTGCAAAAGCGTCAGACTATTTTTCCAAACAACAAAAAGAAGTTAGAACAAAGGCATGAACTTTTGGAAAAGGCATTAGACTATTGATCAAGATATGCATTGAGTTTCTTCCAAGGCATCGAGCTTTGACATAGGCGATGCATTGTTTCTTGCAAATAAGCAAAACATAAAAACTCAAACCTTTAATCCATAATTACAGATTGAAGCATAATTGTGATGTGGATTGCTCAATTAAATGCATAATCCATGTTGCAAAAGCTTGATATGAGAGGATTTGATTCACAAAATAGGCTCTAAAAATTCTCAAGAAATTACTCAAGAATTCTAGAGAGTTCCTTAGATGCTTATGAGGATTGTGATTCTGTGAATGATTTTTGAAGAGGAGAGGCTTTGTTTTATAGATTTTGGAAATTCTAATCAATAGTCAAGATTCGATCTGAGGATCAATGGATGAGGGGAAACCAAGGAGGTGAATGTGGATCAAGGAGGACCAATGGTTGAGGATTCTTTAGAGCTCAAAATATCCCTAATCTCATAGAAATAGGTTGGAGATATTTTGAATTAGAGGGAAGAATTTGAATTTGGAAAGGGAATATTATTTTTTTATTGGTAAAAGAGTTTTTGTATATGAAAAGATAAAAAAAAAAACATAAAGAAATCCCTTGAAGTAAGGGGAGCACAAATGATAAGAAAAAAGCACACTTAAGCCACCATGAGAAACTTCAAAGCCAAACCACCAACAAAGGCAATCCTCGAAGCCAGACTACCCAGCAAAGAAAAAAGAAGATAAAGACTTCAAGATTTGAAACCACCAGAGAGAGAAGCACTAGTCAAACCAGCCCAAGCCACACTACGTAAGAGCCTTTTTCTGGGAGAAGAGGACCTCCATGGTCCATTGCAATCCCTCCTCCACCACATCTCTTCCCTCCGTGTGTAGTTTTTCTGCCTCATATTTCCTTTCTTTTTTTTCGCTTGAAACCATAATCCAATTTTGTCTTTTTAGAGATAGTCTGAGCAAGACCCAAATTCCCAGAAGGAGCCACATAAAAATATTCATCGAAAAAATTAGGAACCGAGTCATCCAAATCATCCATAAATGATAAAATTCCATTAGACTCTAAATCCTCCACATCATCCTCAACAAAGACATTATCAAGGGCATGAGAAATGTTTGTGACTGGATCATGTGCAAAGGGAGGATCATGTGGGGCCGATGGATCAGAAACCGAAACAGCCTGGGTAGCAAGGAACTTACCATGATTGCGCCACACAAAATTAGCATTAGGTGACCCCACTTTTTTGGTGCACTTCTTAAGACTGAAACATTGGGATCCAAGAGGTTTAGGAGCTGTGCAATCCACAATTTTGTGTCCCAAGGTGTGGTAGCGGAAGCATCTGAAGGGAAAAACCTAAAAATTCAAAAATTTCATCCAAGTTCCAATAGAGGAATGAATTTGAATCGAGCCAGGAAGGGGTTTAGAAATATCCATGAGAGCACATACCCGAGAGAATCTATGTGAAGCCACCATCTCAGAATCAATCTTCATGAAGGACCAGACTTGGTTGATCATCTGTTCAATAAGAGCAGGATTTCACATCACTAGTGGGAAATTGTATAACCTAATCCAGATCAGGATTATAGAGATAGTGGTCATAGCAAGATCAAAAAAGGGGGACCAAGGAGTGAGGAAAACACCATAATTCTCCAAAAACCAGGGGCCATTTTCAGAAACAAATTTGTAGTCCTTAGCCGAAGAGAAAGAAATCGGAAAGAAGCCAAAATCCAAGGGATGAATCTAAGGGGGAGACAAATTAGGCCACACAGAAAGAGCCCAATCCTGAACAATCTCCAAAGAGGGGCACTTTCAAAGGAGACGAAAGATGAGGGAACGAAACCCCACATCGGAAGAGATGGAATGCAGGCAGTCATCAAGGATGTGAAAGGTCGTTGAATCTCCTGCAAAGACCACCTTCGTATCACCCAAAGCAAAACTAGAAGCACCATGAGAAGAGGTCTCCTCCACCCTAGAGATAGGATATGGCTTTGGGAGGTGGGACGATAGGGCTCGAACTCTGAATCTGAGCAAGGAAAAAATCGGTGCATGTGTGAAAGGGATTCACACTATTTTTGTAGGCTGCAAAGGATTTATAAATGGTTTTAGTCTCATCGAAGATGGGAGCGTCGCCATGCAGAGAGTAAGGAAAAAGAGACATTGAGGTTCTAGGGACCCCATCACATGAGCCAGAGCGAAGCTCATAGCGTCATCGTCCGACACCAACAATTGTCACCAAGGAGGATACACCACCGCTCGCCTTTTAAGGCCTCTTCCCAGCATCAACATCTCTATTTGCAACACCCTTGCCCTTTGTTATGTTGCGAGTCTTCGCTGCATCGCCCGTGCCTTCGCACATGGTCGCAGTTTCTTCTCTTAATAGGATATATAATTACTTTCTACCACCTATCATAATTTGAAAAGGTAATATTCTTTGTGCAAGTTGGAGAGTTGGAGGAAAATTAACCAATTAAACAATTATGAAAATTATTTAATTGTGAGGATGGAGGAATTAATATTTTTAATTAAATATTTGGAAATTATTTAATCAAGAGGGATTATTAGTGTGAAAACGATTAATTAATCAATAACCTTAATTATTCAATTAATAAGGGAATAAAGTGAATTTAACTAAATAATTGGAAATTATTTAATCAAATGATGATGAAAATGATGTTAGTAAGTGAAATCAAGATGTGTGATATAGTCAAGACATTTTTAGGTGTCTACATTGTTTATGCACATTTATAACATGGTATGAGATCCTTTGATGTCCTATAAGAGTAATTATATTAGATTTTTGTGTATTTATCATTATGATTTTTATTGTAGGTGAATTTTGGAGCCTAGTGGGACAAATTTGAGCTTACCACAACATCAAGAAGGCTCAAGAAAGTCATTATTGGATTTTG
Source organism: Sequoia sempervirens (assembly GCA_007258455.2). Classification (NCBI taxonomy): domain Eukaryota; kingdom Viridiplantae; phylum Streptophyta; class Pinopsida; order Cupressales; family Cupressaceae; genus Sequoia; species Sequoia sempervirens. The sequence goes on along the minus strand of VDFB02282472.1, from coordinate 175,076 downwards.
TTTCACTGAAATTTAAGATCAAGAAGCTTGTTTATAAATAAGGGTATGATCTTTGAATCTCTCATATAACTATTTTGGGAGGAATTTTCATACTAAATGAACCCTACCATTCCATCTAGAAGGCTCAAAAAACCTCCATTTTCATATAAAATTTATGAAGGCTCAATGTTGAGATAATTTGAGATAAATTTATTTTGCCTTTATCATTAATGGGCCATATAATCTATATGTGATATAGATTTTCAAAAATTAACTCATTTTACCTCATAGGGTGTAGAAACCACATGTCGCTAGGTAAATCGTATAACTTGTATAAGTGACAAGCAACTAGTAATACTTGGTACTCCATAACCACTATACCACTAGAACACCTCTCTCTAAAGTTGTGTGAGTGGACAAAAACACCTTTTTCACTTAGTAAGTGGTTTCCCATCATGTAATATCTACTTCAAACCTCAAATAGGTGTTCTTGTCATAAGAAGGAGGTTTTCTAGCAATATAAAAAGTAGCTTTGAGAATATTTCATCATGAAGGAATATTAAAATTTCCTTTACTAATGTTATCATGGCAACATTCTCTTCTCTCCTAACTTAACCCCATTTCTAATGGAGTTTTAATTTTTGTACTAAACTTTACAGGCTCTATTCTTTCTCATTTTTGCTATGTGCATCTAGCAATTTTTTATATGGCCTATTTTTTGAGAGCTTTGTAGTGGTGCAGATGGTTCTTGATTTTTTAATATGTTTTTCTGTAAATTATATATTCTCATAGGTAATGCTAAGAAATTATTATTTTTAGAACTTGGGGGGTTTTGTATAAGCTCATATGATATCATTTTTGGGTGCATTTTTTAAAGTACATAATTTTCCACATACTTCTTATCAATGTAGTTTGATCTATTTCATTCTATATTGAAATTGTAGTTTCATCTCCATGGCTTATCTTGGGCATTTGTAATACACTAAAATCAAGACCACTTTATTAGTTTGGTAAGTTAGATCATCATAATTTATTGGTAAGGTCTCATTTTTTTTTGGGTGGGGGTATTTATGCAAATGCACTCAATTTGTAAAGTGTCATCATATCATGTACTCATCTTTCAGGGCACTCACACAAGGAATTTTGTAATCATAAACTATAATAAAGATCCATCTTAGGGGTGCTTCATGTTGGAAATAGGTTGCCATTCAATTGCAAATCCTAAACATTAATTATTTCATGTATCTCCTAGATTCTTGGAATGTGTTCAATAACACTAAGATTAGGATGAGATTAATATTTGATGAAATAATCATGATTATTGACATTTGTAATTAATTCTAAATGTAAGAAGCATGTGAAGGCATCCATATTGAGTTCCTAAATAATAGGGACACATGGGACACTCACATGGTAAGGTGAAACTCACCTTGTGTCCAGTTAACTATACAGAGTAACAGTTAACACTTCTGAATGCATGCAAAGATCCTAGGAGTTAGGATTTGATGTTTGCATGTTTGAAGTTTAGTTAAGTTAAGTTTAGATCAGTTCAGTTCAAAATCAATTTAGTTTAATTTAGTTTAGTTTAGTTTAGTTTAGTTTAGTTATCTTCAGTTGCATGCAAGTGCATGTTGCATGCATGATGGTTATTTTGAGTTGCATGTAGTTAGCTTCAGTTAACTTGTAATGCATGGCTAATAACATTGAGTTGTATGACAGATAACAGGGACTACCTCCAGTTAACAAGGGATGACCATTCTTTGGGAATGGTGTTGAGTAAATGTTTTAGTTAACTATAAAGTACTTGAAGCCAACTTGGGCGCCCAAGATGCTTTATTGGAATTACCTCTCATGCATGATAAAATATTTCTAAAGGATAAGTTAAGTAGCTTTACTTAAGGGTGCCAACTTTGAGGAAGAGCTTTGGAATTATCACCAAAGTGAAGGAGAAGTTGTAGCTTTAGTTTGGGACACTCAAATGCATGAAGCACATGTTGTAAGCTTTAGTCTTCACTGAATAACTCAACTTGAAGGAATATGGCGTACCTTTTCAAGGGCTTGAGCTTATGCATTGTAATTATCACCATTTGGAGATTACAAGGTTGTATATTGTCTCTATATCTCATTCAAGTTGAATAGAGTTTTGATAATTGTTATTGCAGGTGTGAAGAAGATTGGTAAAGATAGAAGAAGCATTCTCAAGCAAGAATTGGAGCTATTGTAATTCAGAGATTGAATAATAGAATAATTCTTGGTGGAGTTTTTTCCCGAAAGGGTTTCTCCATGGTACATTTTGTGTAATCTTTCTAATATCCTGTCTAGTTCTTGTATCAACTTCTCTCTACATTCTACAATAGTAAAATGGATTAATCAAGATAATCACCCAAAAAGAATATATGTAACAAAGAAAAGACTTACTTAGATCAGCAATATTAAAGTTTTACAAAGTATTAAGCTAAGAAAACACCTCATTTTTCAACACCTCATGCATAATTTTTTTTTTACATAGCATGGCATAATAAGGGATGAAAGTGTAGTTGAATGGAATGCACTATGATCCTACCTCCATCTTGATGAAAGATCACATTGAGTTGTGTTGTGCACTTTTCGTACACACGCCCCACCAGAGGCCGGGACCCTCTTTTTTCTTTTACGTCTCTACATCCTGGCTTGGTCAAATTTTCATTTTTTGTCTTTTTGGGATTAATTCTAGACTTGGTTTGATGAAGATAATTGTTATCTCTTAGAAATTGCACCCTATGCAAAGTTATAAAAAACTGAGCTTTCTAGAGAAACATGGGATCATTTCAAGGTTGTGGGTCACCTAAAGTTCAAATGAACCTCCCGAGAAGGCCGACTTCCTTTTTACTATCATCTAAACTACTAATCTTTATGAGGGAAAGGGAGAAAGAGTGCATAAAAATAAAACTGAATCCTATGGTGATGCACCAAATTTAATAAGAAGCCATATATCACAGTTTAAACACACAATTTCAGTCAATGACAAAAGCTTTGTCATACACAACTCAATCACATATGTTTTCTACATAAACATTTCATGAAAAGGTTCATATGGCTACACTCCTAGAAGGAAGGAATAACTTCACAACTAGAGAATACTGCATTTTGAACACATCTCACAACCTGCAAAAATACATATTGCTCTACAGAAAGGTGCTGAGATAAGACATAACTACAAGGAATCATACAGTTTCACAAGTAGTTTCATCAATTATACGAATGCACATGATTTAATAGAGAGATTGAAAAGGTAAAGTACTTATACTCATTGATTTCAATGGTGAGAACTGATATACATGTCTGTCATGAGCTACAAAACATAGCCACTCTTCTGCAAAGAACTCTACAAGTTATAGAAGCATAAAAGTACCAAGTCTGAACTATCTACAAAAAGCCCAAAAAAATCCCTATATACAAAAGAGTGTCGGCCCGTTAGGGCTTACAAAAATATCTCCCTTCGGGATAAATCTCCCTCAAATATTTTGACAAAATTAATGTTGCATCCCCGTGGCCATGTCGGTGTGGAGTCGCTCCAGGAATGGCCTCCTTGATCTTTTGCAACTACAGCATTCACTTCTGCTCCTCGTGTCCACCTTTGAATCCCCTGGCGAGCTGCCTTGAATGCTCCTAAGCTCAGAATAGATACACATTGCTTTTCATTCTGTTAATCTTCTTCTCTCTGGTCAGACCGCCACGGCTCGCCCTGTAGCTTCTCCGGATTGGTTGAACAGATGCCACGCAAGCTGCTTTGGGCGGTCAAATCTCTTCATCAGAATCGCATCTCGGTGAGACACTAGAAGTGTCTCGCCAATGCGATTATGCCCCTCTGCAGCTATCGGCATAGAAAACAACTGTCACTGAGAGTTCTCATCGAGCCACAAAAGTTATATCGAAATCATCTTTTTCATCGCTTAGAACATCAACAAGACATATCACTTTCGGCAAGATGCTATAGTGAGCCCTTCAGGAGTCATATCGACATCGCCACTTCATTGGAAAATCCATCGCTGTCAGCTAGAGATTATGTGTTCGGGAAGACCTTATATCAAGCCCCTCCTCTTTCGGTGAGCTCCTTCAAGTTGACAAGACCCTACGAGTCGGTAGGACCTCATAGAGATGTTAGATCTTTCTCCCCGGGCTCATTCTGTATCAGCCAGACCCTACCAGGTTGGTGAGACCTCATGGTGAGCTCATTTCATTTACCCCGAGCTCACTTTTGTTTCGGCAGGACCCTATCTTGGTCGGCAAGACCTTTCGCGAATTCAAAATTTCCACTGAGACTCCTCGGTGGGGATGACCATTCCATGTTGGCGAGACATCTCCCTTTCGCCGAGACATCATACCGAAGGAAAAACCCTTCAGCGAAACCTCCACACTTCGGCCATACCTCCCGGCGAGCAGTCCTTTCTTTCGACGATGATTTTACTTTCTCTTCAGTCGGGGAGACATTCGTCAGTTGGGAAGACCTTGTGGAGATATTCTCTCTCTTCAGCTCGGAGCTCCTATTGGAAAGATTCCACCCTGTTGGTGAGATCTCATGTCAATCTCCTCCTTTTTTCGCCAAGCTCAGTCTTCTTCTCCAGGCTCGAACTCCTTTTCCTTTCGGTAAGACTCCGTCATAATCGCCTAGACCTCAACAATGATATCTTCATTTCTCCCCGAGCCCAATCTTGTTTCAGCGAGACCTTTCACGAATCGGTGAGAAGTTTTTCCAAGCCCCTAAATCTTTCGGCGAGCTCCTTCAAGTTGGAAAGACCCTTCGTGGTCGGGGAGACCTTATGTCGACGCTTTCGTCCTTCGCCGAGACCTCTCTGCTTCGCCCAGACATCTCAACAAACTCCTCTTTTTAGTGAGGGCCTATGCCGAATTCACTCCCTGTTGCCGAGACTCCCTTCGGTCGGTGAGACCTCTTGCCGAGCTCCCTCTTGTCTCCCCGCTAACATCTCTTTTCGCCGAGACCACTTGTTTGTCATCGGGACTTCATACTGAAGGCAAAACCTTATGTCGACGGTGAAACCCCCTTCGGCGAGACTGCGTTAGTTCGTCGAGACCTCTTGCCAAAAGCAAACCGTCTCCCCGGGCACCAACTTGGTGAATGACTGTTGGTGTGACTCCCGCCGGTCGGGAAGACCTCACAGCGGGCGACAAGACCCTATGGTGAAAGAATTCCGCTTTGGCGAGACCCTTTAGTAGTCGGCCATACCCTTTGGCGAAGACATAACCTTATGCCAAGAGCTTCCCAATGAACAACTGTCGGCATGAGCCTTTTCAAGCGGAGAGATACATGAAGACTCTTGGCGACCCGAAAGTCTTGGCAACTGGTCTATTCAACCACATAGGACGCACTGCTAGTCGGCAAGACAACAGGAAGGTCTTGCCGACTTCCTTCTTTGGTGATTTTTGTGCCAAAATGATTGAGGCAGACTCTTCGAATGAGCTCCTTGTGAAATTTCATCAGACGCATGACCTAACCCTCGATACAAAAATTATCAATCGACCCTTATGAACATCTGAAACACAATTGATCGTGCTCGATTGAGTCCATAGGTGAAAATTGAGCAACATTTATGGCGACCTTTGTTGGATGTTTGCTTGCTGAACATGGAAACCAATAGCCAAAACTTGTCCATTGGGCATGGAGTCATTAGGAAGCTCAGAAAAAGACCCAGGGCAACCCTGGACATAGTTGCACCTCGCTTGAGGCTCACAGAACACAATAGGTTGCCAAAACTACAAAAAAGGAGAAACTAAAAAGAAGCATATACTGTGTTGAAACAACACTTAGGGAAAACATAAAACCTAACCTAATATGTACAAAGGGGGAACTCGTCAGACTTGAAAACAAGGCTTAAGGTGTATCCCATTGACTGGGATAGGAAGTACTTCACCTTCTATTGTGGCTAGTTGATAAGCATTGTGTTCTTTGCAGTGTTTAATAATAAATGGACCTATCCACATGTTGTCAAACTTGGTGTGATGGCCTGGCCTACTTTTCAGAACATCCCATTTGAGAACCATATCACCTTCTTTAAAGACTTTAGCTATAGATTTCTTGTCAAATTTTCTCTTTGTTTGGCATTGATGATACTCCAAAGCTTTCATCGCTCTGTCTCTTGATTCTTCGAGCTCCATGAGCTCTGCATATCTCATGGACATTGGGTCCTGCTCCTCAAACATCTCTAACTGGTGAACAATGTCCAGAGCTGGAAGCTCTACAGATAGAGGTAATCTAGCCTCTTTTCTGTAAACTAACAGGTATGGTGAATTACCAATGGATCTCTTAGGAGTCACTCTGTCTACCCAAAGTGCATACTTTAAATTAATGTGCCAGGTCCTTTGATTATCCTCTATGGTTATTTTGATAATCCTGATGAGATTCTTATTTGTGCTTTCAGCTAAACCATTACCCTGAGGGTAATAATTTGAGGATGTATTCAAATGAATGTCATGCTTAACATCCCAATCAGTTAATCTTAATCCCACAAATGCAAGAGCGTTATCATATATGATAGAGTCAGGAATTCCAAACCTGGTTACTATATCCTCATAGAAGCTTAAAAATGAAGACTCCTTTTCTTCTTTCAAAGCTATCGCTTCTGTCCACCATGTGAAATAGTCTGTGGTAGTGAGCACCCACTTGTGACCAACACTGGATGATGGATTAATCGGCCCAATAAAGTCGATCCCCCATCTCATGAAGGGTTGCTCCACCTGAATTGGACGCAGAGGCATAGCGGGCAGCTTTTCTTTTCCTAAAAATAGAGCACATTTGACACACTTTCTTGACCATGCATATGCATCCTTAAATAAGCTGGGCCAGTAGTAACCAGCTCTCATGATTTTCCAAGCAGTTGTCCTTGGAGCAAAATGACCTCCTGCAGCTCCATCGTGAAACTCATGAAGTACCTCTTCAATCGGATCACTGTGAATACATCTTAACAGAACACCATTTAGATCCTTTTTAAAAAGAACATTGTTTACCAGCACATACGGTATGGAATGCAGTCTAAAGTATCTTCGTTTAGCTCTGTCCAAACCTAGTGGACACTCACCAATTTGTAAAAAATGGGCCATGTCTTGAACCCAATTAATTGCTATCACAGGCACATCATCTTGAGCATCCTGAAACTCATTTGTATTAGCAAAAACAACATCCTTTTCTAATTCATTTTCACTTATTGACCCTGTAGCAAGCTGTTCACAGAGACCTTTACCTCTAACCAATTTGGTAATCTTGATATCCACATCATATTCCATTACCTTAGTGATCCACCCTGCTCTTTTTTCATTAAGATCTTTATTCAACAAAAATTCCTTCACACTTGAGTGTGCAACCAGAATATGAATCTTATTGTTTGAAACTAGAGGCTTAAACTTCTTCAGGCTTCTGATCACATCGAGAACATGTTTCTCAACAAAAGTATACCTCTCTTCATAATCAGTAAGTACTTGGCTAAAGAAAGCTATGGGTTGTTCTAAGTTATTACTATTTTTCTGTACCAGCATAGCAGAGATTGAACCAACACTGCCAAAAGCATACAAAAAGAAGTCTTTAGAGAAATTCAGATTTACCAGTGTCAGAGTTGATGCTAAAGCTTCCTTGATTTCTTCAAAACTACATTGTTCTTTAACATAGCTGTCAAAGGCTGTAATAGGTTTGCGACATCTGGGATGAACCTTCTTAGAAAGTTGATTCGGCCCAAAAAGCTCTGCAGACCCTTCTTGTGACTGGGTAATGGCAACTCAAGTATGGCTTTAACTCTTTCAAGGTCAATAGTAATTCCTTGCTTTGACACTATGTGTCCTAATAATTTCCCTTCATGAACAGCAAAGATACTCTTTTTTGGATTGAGAGAAATACCAAATTCTCTGCATTTTTCAAAAACTTGCTTAAGGTGTAACAAATGTTCATCAACATTCTTAGAATAAACTATAATATCATCTAAATAAATCAGCACAATCTTATTAATCAAACTTTGGAACGCCATATCCATGGCCCTTTGAAATGCAGCACTAGCATTAGATAAACCAAAAGGCATCCTTTTGTATGCCATGGTGCCCCACTTAGTTGTAAAAGCAGTTTTGAACGGATCCTCCTCTTTAACCAACACCTGATTATAGCCCGAAAAACCATCTAATAAGGAAAATCTTTCAGAACCAGCAAATACTTGTAAGATTTGTTCCATGGAGGGCGGTGGGAAATGATCTTTCAAAGATGCTCAGTTAAGATCCCTAAAGTCTACACAAAGTCTTATTTCACCACTTTTCTTCCTAACCGGAACAAGATTAGAAACCCAGGGTGTGTTTAATTGGAAAGATGATACCCCCTTCAACTAGTTTGGTCAGCTCTTTAATCATTAAGGGCTCAAGCTTAGGATTCAAGGGCCTTTGTTTCTGCCTTATTGGCTTAGCATTAGGTTCTAACTCAATTGTGTGTTGGGCAATATGGAGATCAAACCCTTTCAAATCTGAGTATTCCCAAGCAAAGACATCATGAAATTCTTGGCATAAAAGCAACAAAAGATTGTTTATCTTCATATGAACAAATTTTTCCTATCTTAAGGAGTTTACCTTTGAAAATCTCCAGTTCTTCATAATTCTCTTGTTTGATTTGCAAGCCAGCTTTACCCTTTTTAAGCTGATCGTCATTACTAAAAATTGACTCTAAGGTGACAAGGCCCTTGGGTAATTTATTTGTCTTCAACTGTATGACTTCATCATCATACTGTTGCTTAAGTTTTGCTTGATTAACCATGGAGAACTGATCTTCCTCGAGCAAAAAAGAAAGAATTTGTTCATTGTTGTCAAAAACCTTCCAGTAGATGTTGTTATCAGGAATTGATGGCCTGACTACAACTTTCATATATTGTTGTACTTTCTCTTTTCTAATGTCACCTGGAATATCAAACTGTGCTCCAATGGCTGCAAGCCTATCAACATGTTTGTTATGGTTCCTTGGGATAGATACTAAGTTAAAGGCATCAAATTCCTCAATCATATTCCACACTCTATTTCTATAAGACTTTAGTGTGTCATTTTTAGCAACATTCAGGCCTCTTATTTGATTGACAATTAATTCACTGTCCCCATGAACTTTCAAGCGGGTTATTCCTCTCTTCCTTGCCCACTCAAGACCTTGAACAAGGCCCTCATACTCAGCAGTATTATTAGAACATGCAAAAGAAAAACAGAAAGCTGATAAATACTTATCACCTTGTGGAGAAATCAACATTGCACCTCCACCTGCTCCATTCTTGCTTCTGGAACCATCAAAGAACATTTCCCAAAGTCCACCTTGTTGTTGCAGTAGCTGACCTGAATCTTTTTCAAGGTTCAGAATCTCTGCGTCAGGCTCAAGTATGACATAGTTACCCATACCAACATCTTGAATGAGGTCTTTAGGATTGTCCAACACATTTTCAACTGCCCATTCATGTAGAAGCACATCAGGAACAACTTCTGCTTGAAGTTCTTGAGCAACAGCCAGCTCACTGTCAGTGAAAATGACACAATTTGTGTTTGCAGCAACAGGAGCAACATTGATGGGACTTGGGTTATATGGCTCAATGTGATCCTTAGACAACCTTTCAAATTTAATGGTAACCTTGGTTCCATATCTTGTTCTAAATAGCATATGTGACCAATCAGCTGACACATAACCACCTATCTTGGATGTAAAGTCTCTTGATAAGCACAAGGAAAAGAAAGGTGGAAGGTCTATGACACACATGTCTTGGGGAATTGAAAAATTAGGACAAGCATGAAGGGTAAGACTCAAATCTTTAATGATGCCTAGTGTATTAACGGAGGTACCATCCAATTGGATTACTCCTTTCTCTAAAGGTTGATACTTTAGCCCAAGCTTGTCAGCAATCTACTTTGGAATCACAGAGCTACTAGCTCCACTGTCTACCATACAGTTATGAACTAACTTATCACCAATGATCACTAACATGTAAAAGGGAGGTGGTTTGACTTCTTTTCTTGCCTCTTTGCTAGGATTTTTATCATTTTCTTGAGGATTATTTGTCAAAACAATCCTAACTTGACCTATTGGAGACTCAGATTCATTAGACGTTTTCAAACTTGTTAAGGCTGACTGTAACATATCCTTTTGACCTAGGATAACTAATGAATCCCACATAGACATCGTTACATTTGTCCTTTTCATACTATCAAGAATGTTAAAGGGTACTACTGGGTTCACCTTATGATGTACCTTTACGCCAGCATGATCAGCTTGCAAGTGTGGCTACTCCTTCAGTGGGGGTTGTTGATTTCCTTGCAAACCACTAGTCACTTGAGATGTAGATGGTTCAACAGCTGATGCCTTTCCTTTGTCGACTGCACGATCAAGCTCGAAAGCTCTTTTCTTTGCCCTAGTGTTAGCTACGACTGAGGAATTATCTACATTCAATCCACAAAATTCTTCACCTTGCCAGTTGAGTAGGGTAGCATCATTTGCAAACTGATCTTGGTGTTGTGGAGATGACTCATTAAGTGCATGTTGTTGTGAGCTTGATGCATTTTGTACCATCAATGCTTGATTAATAAGTCCATTTGAGCAATTAGCTTGATTGTGAGGTTGGTTACAGGGGTAACACCACTCATAATCTGCTGCTAAGTTATTTTGAATCGGGATAAGATCCTTGACTATACTAACAGGTGTTGGAGCATAAGCCTGAAAAGGTCTTGTGTTCACATTCTGCCTTGGGCCCTCGTAATTTCCTTGGTAAGCTTGTCTATTACCTTGATATGCTTGTTACTGACCTGAACTCTGCTGTTGATAAGGCCTGCTATATGATTGCTACTTTTCCAAGTTTACAAGCTTATTACCAAAAGTCTGCAATAGACTTTTGATTTCCTGCAACTCATTTGAAAAACTTGGAACAACATTTTCTTGTGTTGCAGCAGCTGGAACAGGTGGTATCTGCAAAGGGATATTTGCATGAATCTCTGGAAATATAGGCATTGGTGGCCTAGGAGCAAGTTTACTAGCTTGTATTAGGCTATTTTCAGCTCTGATTGCTACTTCAAATGCGTCTAGTAGAGAAACACCCCCCATTGATTGTATCATAACTGAAATATCGTTGTTTATAGCTCTAAGATAATACAGGAAGGCGTACTCAGGTGAAGGCCTCATCATTGCAAGGATTCTATCCCAGGTTCTTTGAAATCTGAAATTGAAGCCATTCATCTGCTCCTGAGGGGCCCTCTTAATCGTAGTCAATTGTTCCAACAAGGACAAATTATCAGACCTGTCCTGAAATTGTTTATGTAGCTTGTCTCCAAATTCGCCCCAAGTTGCAATTGAACCGACTGATAAGCCCCTATACCATTGTACAACTCTTCCTTTCAGTGAAGCAACCAATAATCTCATAGCAACATCCTCTTGGGTTATGTGATGGACTCCGCATAACGAAGCCACATCACGTATATGTTCAATAGGGGTAGTCTGATCTTCCCCACTAAAAATCGGCAAAATTTTCAGAGCTACCATTGGGATGTCATTGTGTTGTAACAAGTTTAATGGGCTACCTCCGTCGAATGGCACAAAAGGCTGATTTCTGGGAGCAGCCATTGGAGGTGGGTTTACTTGCAAGCTAGGTGAATTAGAGAATAGGACAGCAATGCGAGGTCTCAGAGATGGAGGAGTAAATTTAAATCTTCTAGAATAAACAGATTTTGTCCTAGACCTTTCTGTCACTCTGCCTTGTCTTCTTGGTGGTGATAGCTGCAAATATTCAAAAGGGAGAAAACTGCTCCTTGTCTGAACTCTTCTCATAAACTGTAACAACGTTGATTCTGAAGTTCTTTCTCTTCATGGAGTTGCCAAGTATGCAAAATGACTTATGTAAAGTCTGAAACCTGCTGGTTACATACCAAACCAACAATATCACATGGAAATAGTCCCACCGGGCGTGCCAAAACTGTTATCTCTTAGAAATTGCACCCTATGCAAAGTTATAAAAAATTGAGCTTTCTAGAGAAACATGGGATCATTTCAAGGCTATGGGTCACCTAAAGTTCAAATGAACCTTCGGAGAAGGCCGACTTCCTTTGTGCTATCATCTAAACTACTAATCTTTATGAGGGAAAGGGAGAAAGAGTGCATAAAAATAAAATTGAATCCTATGGTGATGCACCAAATTTAATAAGAAGCCATATAACATAGTTTAAACACACAGTTTCAATCAATGACAAAAGCTTTGTCATACACAACTCAATCACATATGTTTTCTACATAAACATTTCATGAAAAGGTTCATATGGCTACGCTCTTAGAAGGAAGGAATAACTCCACAACTAGAGAATATTGCATTTTGAACACATCTCACAACCTGCAAAAATACATATTGCTCTACAAAAAGGTGCTGAGATAAGACATAACTACAAGGAATCATACAGTTTCACAAGTAGTTTCATCAATTATACGAATGCACACAATTTAATAGAGAGATTGAAAAGGTAAAGTACTTATACTCATTGATTTGAATGGTGAACACTGATATACATGTCTGTCATGAGCTACAAAACATAGCCTCTCTTCTGCAAAGAACCCTACAAGTTACAAAAGTAGAAAAGTACCAAGTCTAAACTATCTACAAAAAGCCCAAAAAAATGCCCTATATACAAAAGAGTGTCGGCCCCTTAGGGCTTACAAAAATATCTCCCTTTGGGATAAATTTCCCTCATATCTTTTGACGAAATTAATGTTGCATCTCTGTGGCCATGTCGGTGTGGAGTCACTCCAGGAATGGCCTCCCTGATCTTTTGCAACTACCGCATTCACTTCTGCTCCTCGTGTCCACCTTTGAATCCCCTGGCGAGCTGCCTTGAATACTCCTGAGCTCAGAACAGATACATGTTGCTTTTCATTATGTTAATCTTCTTCTCCCTAGTCAGACCACCACGGCTCGCCCTGTAGCTTTCCCGGATTGGTCGAACAGATCCCACGCAAGCTGCTTCGGGCGGTCAAAGCTCTTCATCAGAATAGCATCTTGGTGAGACACTAGAAGTGTCTCGCTGATGCGATTATGCCCCTTTGCAGCTATCGGCATAGAAAACAATTATCGCTGAGAGTTCTCATTGAGCCACAAAAGTTATATCGAAATCATCTTTGTCATCACTTAGAACATCGACAAGACATATCACTTTCGGCAAGATGCTACAATGAGCCCTTCAGGAGTCATACCGACATTCCCACTTCATTGGAAAATCCATCGCTGTCGGCCAGAGATTATGTGTTCGAGAAGACCTTATATTGAGCCCCTCCTCTTTCGGCGAGCTCCTTCAAGTTGGCAAGACCCTACGAGTCGGCAAGACCTCATAGCGATGTCAGATCTTTCTCCTCAAGCTCATTCTGTATCGACCAGACGCTACCGGGTCGGTGAGACCTCATGGCGAGCTCATTTCATTTACCTCGAGCTCAATTTTGTTTCAGCGGGACCCTATCTTGGTCGGTGAGACCTTTTGCAAATTCAAAATTTCCACTGAGACTCCCTGGCAGGGACCACCATTCCATGTTAGCGAGACATCTCCCTTTCGCTGAGACATCATATCGAAGGGAAAACCCTTCAGTGAAACCTCCACACTTCGGCCAGACCTCCCGGTGAGCAGTCCTTTCTTTTGGCGATGAGTTTACTTTCTCTTCAGTCGGGGAGACATTTGTCAGTCGGGAAGACCTTGTGGCGATATTCTCTCTCTTCGGCTCGGAGCTCCTATCGGCAAGAGTCCACCCTGTCAGTGGCATCTCATGTCGATCTCCTCCTTTTTCGTCAAGCTTAGTCTTCTTCTCCGGGCTCGAGCTCCTTTTCCTTTTAGTAAGACTCTGTCATAATCGCCTAGACCTCAACAACGATATCTTCATTTCTCCCCGAGCCCAATCTTGTTTCAACGAGACCTTTCACGAATCGGTGAGAAGTTTTGCCGAGCCCCTAAATCTTTCAGCGAGCTCCTTCAAGTCGGCAAGACCCTTCGTGGTCGGGGAGACCTTATGCCGACGCTGTTGTCCTTCGCCGAGACCTCTCTGCTTTGCCGAGACATCTCAACTAACTCCTCTTTTCGGTGAGGGCCTATGCCGAATTCACTCCGTGTCGCCGAGACTCCCTTCGGTCGGTGAGACTTATCGCCGAGCTCCCTCTTGTCTCCCCTTGACATCTCTTTTCGCCGAGACCACTCGTTTGTCGCCAAGACTTCATACTGAAGGAAAAACCTTATGTCGACGGTGAAACCCCCTTTGGCGAGACTCCGTTAGTTCGCCGAGACCTCCTACCAAAAGAAAATCGTCTCCCCGGGTGCCAACTTGGTGAATGACTGTCGGTGTGACTCCCGTCGGTCGGGAAGACCTCATAGTGGGCGACAAGACTTTATGGCATTAGCATTTCACTTCAGCGAGACCCTTTAGTAGTCGGCCAGACCCCTTGTCAAAGACATAACCTTATCCCGAGAGCTCCCTGATGAACAACTGTCGGCATGAGCCTTTTCAAGCGGAGAGATACATGAAGACTCTTGGAGACCCGAAAGTCTTGGCGACTGGTCTATTCAACCACATAGGACGCACTGCTAGTCGGTAAGACAACAGGAAGGTCTTGCCGACTTCCTTCTCTGGTGATTTTTGTGCCAAAATGATTGAGGCAGACTCTTCGAATGAGCTCCTTGTGAAATGTCATCAGACGCATGACCTAACCCTCAATACAAAAATTATCAATCGACCCTTATGAACATCTGAAACACAATTAATTGTGCCCGATTGAGCCCATAGGTGAAAATTGAGCAACAATAATATTTTGAGGCTCTTGGGAAAATTCGCCTACCTTGGAATTTTGAAAATGGGGATTTTAAAGTGAATTTTTAATGTTATATGTAAATATTTTTTGCACCCATAGATAGAGGACGAAAAATTAGGCAGGGTTGCTTTTTGATTTTTTTGACAATTCCTTCTAGAAAAAAAAATGAGACCTTACCAATGAGACCTATACGGAAATCCCTGATTTCCATCAACCTCTTGAATTTCCTAAGGTTTTTTCTCATAATTGTTGCACTTCGGGGATTTCATGGACCCCACAGAATTCCCTCACCCTTGGAAATCCTCAAAATTTTCGTTGCTGTGTCATTTTCCCTAAAATTCATGTAAATGAGAAGGCTGTGTTATTTCAGTCTGATCGTGGAAATCCCCAAATTTCCTTTTGGGCTTGATTTCTGTGAAGGGGTGGAAATCCCAAAATTTTCCAAAAATGGAATTTTTTTCCAAAAATGATTTTTTTTCCAAAATGAATTTTTTCCTCGAATGGAAAATTTCAAAATGGAAATTTTTTTCTTGAAATTTTAAAATGTTCCAAATGAAATTCTTGAGATGGGAAAAAATTTCTATTTTTTTTTCGAAAATGGAAAGTTTCCAAAAATGGAAAATTTTCTTAAAAGGCCAAAACTTTCAAGTTTAATTTGGATATTTTATGGATTGGATTTTTAACAAGTGAGCTACTAATGATGATATATGTTTTTCAGGATTAAACAAATCAAAAGGGGGACTTGCATATGGATTCGTGCCAAGAGGGAAATCTGGAATAGTTCAACTCAAATATTAAATTTGGGGCCTATATAAGAATCTGTGCCACCAGTTGTATACTAATTGGAGAGGTGCCTTTAACAAAGAAGACATGTGAAGCTGTATTTATTCTCCAATGGGGATTTTCTCAAAATTGATGTCATTGGGCCATAATATAACTAAATGCAATTGATTGGATGATGATGTACCATGAACTTCCAAATTAAATGTAATAGCTTGAAGCTTCTAGAAGCACAATTGTAGCCATTGGATGAATTAAATCCTGGCCATTAATTCAAAATGTAATTTTCTATAAAAGGCCAGTGCCTTCTCATCTGTAAGGGTTAAACTGGGTTAGAATAGCTGATTAAAGGTTGTAGAAAGCTAGAATTGGCTAAGTTAGGAGTTAGATTCTGCAAGATAATAGCTATAGGAGAGAAGAGAGACTAGAAATTGTTATGTAATGCTAGAGAAGTTAATACAATTGGATTGTTGATTTGGAAAGCTTTGTGTTACACTGACAGTTTATGGTTTCTTGTTCTTGATTCTCAAATGTTAAATGTTAGTTTTCAGTTCTTTTGCAATAATGGTAAAATGTGAATGATGTTGATTAATCTTCGGTCCATACTTTTAGAAATTTGTTGATTGTATGTTGTGTAAAGTTAGTCTAGGCCTTATTTTGTGCTAAGTTCAACTGTGGATGCTTGTTTACATTGTGCCAGTTAGTGGGTATGTGGATGAATATTCATAGTCTGAAAATCTTCAGTTTCCTTAGAAGATTGCACCATTTATGTTGAATTGTGGGCTTGTCGTTGATCAAGCAAAGATTAGTTTTATTGGGGATCTGTCCATTTGCAACATTCATCATTGTTGTGATCGATCTTAGGAGTTAGTTTAGAATCTCTCTCAATCCTTTCTCTTTTGCTATTTCTTTGAAATCTGGGTTAGTTTTAGGATTGAAGGCATCACCATATTGTTACATCTGATTAAAGTATACTTCCAGCATTGTTCATTTGTAAGGTCCCTTTGTGATTACCAACATTTTCACATTTATCACTGAGTTGTTTTTGCATTTGTCAAGACCTAACATTAGAGACCTTGGGGTTCTCTCTTGAGGCTTGCTGATAGAGATTTTCCTTTCAAGAGAGATAGGATATCATATTCTGTTTGAGTTGTTGTGCAGAAAACACCATCAACAAGTTGCATTTGGATCCTCTAGTTCTCTCGTTGCCACATATTTCTTATGAGTTGACACATCTTGATTCATTTTAGTTCATATCTCAAATTGAAAGCCTATGGTAAATTATCCTAAATTATTGCATTTGATTCATATTGGATCACATCTTAATCAACGACAATTCATTATGGTTAATATTCTCAAATCTTCATGGTACCTACTCCTATAGATCAATTTTAGTCATATTTTGACATCTACATCAAGGTACATAAGAAGCTTCTAGAATCACTCATCATTCTCTCATTAGGATCATTTTTTCCCTATGGGTTTTCTCTTTTCTTCTTTTGGGGGTTTCCATCATTGTACATGGGTACTTGATTAAGCCTAGTTGTTGGGACCCACTTCATATTTCATGTTTCTCCTGAGTTGCAATTAAGGGGGGTGTTGGTGTGATTATTTAATTGTAATTTATTGTAACATGTTGAATGTTCATTGAAGTAAAATTTACTAAGTTTTACTATGCAAGTAAAAATAAACTATGTAGAAGCCATTGCAATAATTTTTTTTCTTTCTTTATTGAAATTATATATGAGCAAAGATGTTATAACAGTGTACAAAAGGATTTCCATTCCATTACAATACTTTAAAAAGTACAATGTTCCAAGAGATTACAAACTACATACATAGCTCCTTCGAGCTTCATAGCATAAGATATAGATGGTCCAAGAATCCAACTTTTGAAACCTAGGTCCTTTGTCACCTGCTGAGGAGGAGAAGCATCACTCAAGCACTTTTCCACCAACTATGGACTCATATGTGGTCCCCCACACATCTATCAATGATATATGGCCCTTCCCTTCAACGAAGGTATTGGTTGGGTAACCCCGTATGACATACCATTTTGAGCTTAGTGTGATGCCTTACATGACTAGGATTTATAACCTACGCTAGGTACCCTTCATGAATTTAAGTAGACACGGTGAACTAAAAGTGGAGTCTTATCTAACTCACTATCTATAGTGGAGTCTCGAACATTTCCACTACTTTGGCCAAATTATTCTCACTCAGTACTTTGAGTGAAGGTCTACCATTCACTTACACTTTAGCAAGATGGTTTTGACTTGAGGCCATTATATCTATGCAGACAACTGAGAGGGGGGGTAAATCAGTTGTCACAAAAATTATACTTATTAAACTTATTCTCAAATCCGATAAATAAACATGAAAGCATAAACCATCACCACATCATAAACACACATAACACCAAGATTTTTACATGGAAACCCTGTTAGGGGAAAAACCACGGTGGAGGTTAATCAACAAGATTATACTTTGTTAAAAGTATAAAAGAATTGTAAATGGGGAATGCACATGCATTCAGGCACACTTCCTAGAGCTCACTACTCAAATACAAAAGGCTTTCTGCCCAAAGGAAGACTCACTATCTTGCAGAAACATTCAGATTACATCCAAAAGATTTTGAATTGAGAAAATAGCATCTACTAATGCCTAATTAAAGTTTCAATTAAGCACATAAACATTTTCTCACTCTTCTTCACACTTATTCATTATAACATTATTCACACACAACACTCGTACACTACTCTCATTATTACCTTCAAATGGTGAAAACAATCGCTCATATATATCTACAACTAGAGATTAGAACATGTCAACTCAACAAAATATAAAATGTGTTCAAACTGTTGGCCCAAATCAATAAACAATTATCAATGTGAATCAAGAAATGTCATCAAAAACATAGTAAGGATCCAAAAAAAATCCTCAAACATGAAACACCTTAAACAATTATGCCTCAAAGATCCACAACACACTACAATCACCATGTCGGCCATGATTATGAAAAACATGAACACACAGAAGAAAATCACCAATCGTGAGCACAACGATCAATGCAGATCAACAACACAGATATAAAATGATCTAGAAAAATCCATAAGCATCATGAATCACTAGAAAAGCATCCACAACAACTGAAATTACTGGAATCACATTATCCTCTTTTAGGAGCACCAACTGAAGCAACAAAACAACTGTCAAAACACAGATACCCATAACTCACCCAAATCTTCATGCAAACCTTTGAAACTTCATGTGGATAAACTAGATGTACTAGACAAAAAACCCTTTGATCCACAACCTCTTATCATCAATATGCTGAGCTAGCCATCATGTTGAACTTCACTGCATCACTAACAACCTACAACTTATTTTATTACAGTTTTCTCAATACCCTCGACATATACATCCTTAAAGACATTAATTCCAATAGTGTTGACATCAATGACAACCACATATTAGCAATATCCAAAAATCTCCCCCTTTGGCATTGATGACAACACATGATGTGAAAAACACCATCAACACAATTTTCTCCCCCTTAGATTTTGACTCTTTTCTCCTTAACTCTTTCACAGTTTTTCACATGAATCTTCTCCCCCTTTGACATCAATGAAAAAGATACACATTATCTTTCTCCACACAAACTCTGAACCACATTTTTGGACATCTGACTACTCCCCCTGAGTAACAACCACCACAACATCAATCCAGATCATAAGATATGACCATGAAATGCACATACTAATGCAAGTCAATGCATCTTAATTTTAGTTAGGAGGGGTAATCACCCCTAGCTTCCCTCTGAGATACTCAAAATTATCCTTAATCAAGGTCTTGGTAAAGATATCTACAATTTGTTCCGTAGTGGGAACATACTCTAATTTGACTTCCTTTTCACTCACCTTCTCTCTCAAAAAGTGAAACTTGATAGATATATGCTTGGTTTTTGAATGCAGCACCAAATTCTTAGAAATGTTAATTGCACTTGAATTATCCTAGAATATAACAATAGGTTCATCATACACAACTCTTATATCTTTCAACATCTACTTCATCCACAATACTTGAGTACAATTGTTAGCAACAGTAATGTATTTTTCCTTTGCAGTAGATAAAGAAATGACATTCTTCTTCTTACTTAACCATGAAATAAACTTCTTTCCCAAGAAAAATGCACCACCACTGGTACTCTCTATGTCATTCAAATCTCCTTCCCAATCAGCATCAGTAAAAGCACTCAAAGTAAGGTCATCTTTTTTAGTATACCATAGGCCAAAATCAACTGTCCCCTTCAAGTACCTGAAAATCCTCTTCATAGCTGTCACATGAGATTCCTTAGGATTAGCTTGAAATCTTGCAATAATGCATACAACATTCATGATATCAGGTCTAGTTTGAGTCAAATAGAGTAATCCACCAATCATGGATTTGTATCTAGTCTGATATGTTTTAGGAGAATCATCATCTTGTGTCAATGTACATTCGGTCACCATAGGTGTACCAACTAGCTTTGAATCTTCCATACCAAACTTCTTTAGTAATTATTTCACATACTTGGACTGAGATATAAAGATCCCTCTATCTAGCTGAGTAATTTGCAATCCCAAAAATAATTTCATTTTTCCAATCATAGACATCTCAAACTCATTTTGCATCTCATCAACAAACTTCATGCACAAACTATCATCTCCTCCAAAAATGATATCATCAACAAAGACCTCAACAGTCAAATCTTTATCATGATCAATCTTGAAATACAAATTAATTTCAGCAATACCTTTATTAAATCCAAGCTTCAACAAATACTTGTCCAATCTAGCATACCATGCTCTTGGGGCTTGCTTGAGTCCATACAATGCTTTCTTCAATCGACAAACCATATCTCCCTAATCAATCAATTGAAATCCATCAGGTTGCTCAACATACACTTCTTCTTCCAGTTTGCCATTTAGAAATGTTGACTTGACATCCATCTAATAAACCTTGAAGTTTTTGTAAGCAACATAAGTAAGAAATAGTCTCACAGCTTCAATCCTAGCAATAGGAGAAAAAGTTTCTTCAAAATCAATTCCTTCCATCTGAGAATATCCTTTACACACTAGTCTTGCTTTGTTTCTAACAACTTCACCTTGCTCATTCAGTTTGTTCTGAAAGACCCATTTAGTTCCAATTACATTTTTGTCCTTAGGTCTAGGAACAAGAATCCATGTACCATTCTTCTCAATTTACAGTAGTTCTTCTTTCATTGCTTCCACCCAATGTTCATCTTTCCATGCTTCATTGACACTATTAGGCTCAGTCTTTGAGATCAAACAATATTCTTCTGCAATTCTTCTCCTGGTTTGAACACCTTTGTTCTTATCACCAATAATCTAATCTTCTGAATGATTTAGTCTTACATACCTTAGAGTCTTAGGGTGTTCTTGAACTTCAAGCTCTTGTGATATCACTTATGTACTTTCACTAGTTCCTTTTGATTTTCTTGATCCACCAGAATGATCTGAACTTGATTTGTAGTTTGAACTTTCTTTCCTTTATTTGAACTATCATTTTGATTGTCTGAATCATATCTGCAAGTTTTGGATGGTCTAACTGTGTTTTCATCAACCTTGAAATTAGCACTCTCAATTACTTTCCTCAATCTCTTATTGTAGCACCGTTAGGCTTTACTTTTAGTAGAATAACCAAGAAAGATTCCTTCATCACTTCTAGCATCAAACTTTCCTATATCTTCATCTCTTTTGATATAGCATTTACTCCCAAATATTTTGAAATATCTAATAGTAGGCTTATGACCATACCATAGCTCATAAGAGGTCTTACTAGTATCACCTTTGATTTTTACCCGGTTAAGAGTGTAAATGGCAGTACTCATAGCTTCTCTCCAGTAGATATACGAAACATTTACTTCCAGCATCATAGTCCTAGTAACTTCTTGAATTGTGTTGTTCTTCCTTTCCACAACTCCATTTTGTTGAGGGGTCCACGATGCAGATAATTGTCTCTTTATCCCATTCTCTTCACAAAAAGAATTAAACTCACTAGAAGTGAATTCACCACCTCTATCTGATCTCAAAAATTTAATCTTCAGACCTGTCTCTGTCTCAATCATAGCCTTAAAAATATTGAATTTCTCTAGAGCTTCAGATTTTTCCCTTAAGAAAGTAACCCACATCATTCTAGAATAATCATCAATAAGTAACATGAAATACTTGTATCCTTGTAAACTTCTGACTCTAGAAGGACCACACAAGTCAATATGTACAAGCTCCAACACTTCATTTGAACAATGTTGTTTGCCCCGAAATGAAACTCTAGTTTTCTTCCCTAACTAACATTCCTTACATATATCATTAGTAGGTTTTATCAACTTAGGAAGATTGCTAACTACCTGAGTAGAACTTATCTTGATAATATTGTCAAAGTTTACATGACACATTCTCCTATGTCACAACCAACTTTCATCAACTTGAGCAATCAGACAATTTTTACTCGCAACACTTAGGTGAAAGATATTACTTTTTGTTTTTGTACTAGATGCAATCACATTTCCAGAACTCCCCAATATTCTACACTTTCCATCCTTGAATTGAAGATTGTACCCCTTTTCAACCATCTACCCAACACTTAGGAGATTATGCTTCAAACCTTTCACATATAGAACATCATTAGTATTATGCTTACCATCAAGAGAAATGGATCCTTTGCCACATATTACATTAGCTTTGTCATCACCAAATCTTACAACACCACCATCATACTTTTCCAAGCTGACAAATTTACTTTTATCACTTGTCATGTGATGAGAGCATCCACTGTCAATCACCCATTCATCTTTTTCTTCAACTCTGGCAGCTAGAGCTTTCTCCACATTTGTGCAATTAGCAAATTCAATAAGTGCAGGATCATTTTCCTTGATAGAAATAAATACCCATTCGTCCTCACTTACATTCCCTTTATTAGATTCGTCATCTGCTACACCTTCATTAGCAGCACAATAATACTTTCTTTGGAATCTAGGCTTGTTAGGTCTTGGCTTAGGAGCTCTTTCTGGACACCTTGAGGTAAAATGACCTATCTTATTACAAGAGAAACATTTAATAGGAAATTTCCCTTTATACGTACCTTCTCCTCTAGCTTCTCTCTATACAATAAGTGCTTCAAGCTTGTCTAGTTTTCTCTCTTCTTCTTCAATCTCTCTCATTTCCTACTCATACTTGGACATTTTTCTAGAAGAACTTTCTCCCAGATCATATCTCTACTTATCTTTTTTAGAGATAGTAGCTTTGAATACAGATTCTGTCTTAGGAAGAGAATCACCAAATTCACTTAACTCAAAAGTAGTAAGCTTACCAATCAACATGTCTCTGGTTACATTTTTCATAGTTTGAATATCCTTAATAGCAATAGCTTTGGATTTGTATGTAGTAGGAAAGGATATGAGCACTTAAGCAACAATCTCTTATTCTTCCAATGTTTCACCAACACATTTGATACTACACACAAGTTCATTCACTCTCTACATAAAACAAGTGATGTTCTCATCTTCACCCATTCTCAACATTTCATATTTCCCTTTTAGACTTTGTAGCTTAGCAATCTTCACATGGGTATCACCTTCATACAAAGTTTCCAACTTTTTCCAAATCTCATAAGCAGTCTTCAACTCCATTACATTTGTCATCTCAGAATCAGTTAGAGCACTCAACTATGCTTCCTTAGCCTTGATATTGTACTCATCTTCCTTAATCTCACCTGTAGTAGAAGGACCATTTTGTGGGATGATATACCTATTCTTTATAATTATCCAGTAAGGTTCACCAATGCATCTCAGATGACACTCCATTCGATTCTTCCATAGAGAATAATTAGTTCCATCAAATCTCAGACTATCCTTCTTATATGTCACCATCTCAGATCACCTCAAGCTATTAAACTTCTTCTGAGGAACTTGCTCTGATACAAATTGTTTGGAAACACAAGGGTAGACAACTGAGAGGGGGGTTGAATTAGTTGTCACATAAATTATACTTATTAAACTTATTCTTAGATCTGATAAATAAACATGAAATCCTAAACCATCACCACATCAAAAACACACATAACACCAAGATTTTTATGTGGAAACCTTGTTAGGGAAAAAACCATGGTGGAGGTTAATCCACAAGATTATACTCTGTTAAAAGTATAAAAGAATTGTAAATGGGGAATGCACATGCATTCAAGCACACTACCTAGAGCTCACTACTCAAATACAAAAGGCTTACTGCCCAAAGGAAGACTCGCTATCTTACAGAAACATTCATATTACATTCGAAAGATTTTGAACTGAGAAAATAACATCTACTAATGCCTAATTACAGTTCTGGTTAAGCACATAAACATCTGCTCACACCTTTGAATAATTAGAACATTATTCACACACAAGACTTGCACACTTCACACACTACTCACATTATTTCCTTCAAATGGTGAAAATAATTGCCCATATATATCTGCAACTAGAGATTAGAACAACTACATGTCGGCTCAACAAAATATAAAATGTGTACAAACTGTCGACTCAAATCAATAAACAATTATCAATGTGAATCAAGTAATGTCAGCCAAAACATAGTAAGGATCCAAAATGACATCCTCAAACATGGAGCACCTTAAACAATTATGCCTCGAAGATCCACAACATGCTACAATCACCCTGTCGGCCATGATCATGAAAAATATGAACACACAGAAGAAAATCACCAATCACGAGCACAACGATCAATGGAGATAAAAAACATAGATAAATCATGATCTAGAAACATCCACAAGCATCATGAATCACTATAGAAGAATCCACAACAACTCAAATTACTAGAATCACATTATCTTCTTTCAGGAGCACCAATTGAAGCAACAAAACAATTGTCAGAACACAGATACTCATAACTCAACCAAATCTTCATGCGAACCTCTGAAACTTCATGTGGATAGACTAGATGTACTAGACAACAAACCCTTTAACCCACAACATCTTATCATCAATATGCTGAGCTAGCCATCATGATGAACTTCACTGCATCACTAACAAATTGTAACTTATTTTATTACAATTTTCCCAATATCCTCGACATATACAACCTTAAAGACATTAATTCCAATAGTGTTGACATCAATAACAACCACATATCAACAATATCCAACAGTTTGAGTGTACCCTAAGCTTGTCTATGTTTGATCATATCTAGCATAATAACAATGCCTATGATAAACATATCCATTTTCCCCTGACTACACATGTCTGGTATATTAATAATAACCTAGTCAAACAGTCTCTCCTATCATGGAGTACTTGCAAACAATGCACAAACAAGTAAATAGGTTCTACTTTTCTTTCAAAGTAAACTTTACCTTTCTCTACATGCAAGTATCAACGAGACTAGATCAATCATTCAAAACATAGCATTTTTCAAAAATAGAATAATCAAAGAAGAATATTCTCATACCTATTTTATAGCTTCCCAATTTGACTCGCTACAATCACAACACCTTTTAGAACAACAACTCTCCCAAAAAATTCTCACAACTTCTTATCTCTCAAGTTGGCAATTGCTTCTTCTCAAAAGTTAACTAAAACTCTCTTAATTCTCAAGACTCTCCCTCACTATTTGGACAAAATATTCCAGATAGAAAAGCACACTAAAATGCAGATTGTTGCACAAGAAATAACGCATA
This sequence comes from Sequoia sempervirens, assembly GCA_007258455.2. NCBI lineage: Eukaryota > Viridiplantae > Streptophyta > Pinopsida > Cupressales > Cupressaceae > Sequoia > Sequoia sempervirens. The sequence continues at coordinate 149,772 of VDFB02282472.1, read as the reverse complement.
AAAGAGGGATAATTAGGTGTCCCAAACAATGAACTCTTGCTGCTATTTATATAGCAAACAACTACACTACCTATAGTTTAGGCATGATATTGACAGCAGCAAGCATGTGTAGCAACATCACTAGCACAACTTTGAAAGGTGGTGAATAAGTAAGTAAAGACTCAGCTTGAATACCAACAGATCAATCGACTTATTGACATCAATTGGAGAATAAATCAACTCTCCATGTGATAGAATTCGACTATCAACAATATGCAGACTTCTATGATAAACAAAACACAAAGTTGGCACGATTTTACTCTCAAGAGAAATAGTAAATAACAAAAGAATGTCACGGGTAAGTGCACCAAGATGGTTCCCAAAAAGGGGGCTTAAGTGGCCACTTTTTTCTGAAATCAGGAAATGCTGACCTTGGACGTGAAATTGAGGATAGTTACACTCAAAATTTTGAGATGGAACAAAACAAGGATCAAAGTGCTCCGAGTCTACTTTCTAAACTACTAATTTATTTTGAAAAATGGTTGAGATTAAGGGGTTCAAAGAGGGATGTACACAAATTGGTTGTTTTTTGTCAGAAAAGCATAACATAGCAACTCTTGTACAACCTGAGCACGGTGAACTTTTTTGTAGTATTTTTAAAATCGCTATGGTCAGAAGTTAGCTAATAGCATCTAGTTGATGCACAATTTTTCTGATAATTTTTTAATGAATATTTTATTTTTTACTAATTTTCTAAGTGGGAACTTCAAGCAGAATTTTCTTTGTACTCCCCTAATTTTTGAAAATAATTGATTTTTCTTTTTTTTTTAAATTTGTAGAATGGAGTCTAGTTTCTAAAAATGTAATTTATTTTAAATTTTTATTTACTGTTAATTTATAACAAAAAAAACACCAAACACTGCTTTTTTGCAAAAAACAAACATACAAACAAAAAAAATATGGATGAAAGGCTTAACATTGTCAAAAAGTGAAAAAAATTACATCGTTGGATAGCTAAGAGAGAACCTAACATTACCATGTTTTCGATTTTGTCGATATTTAGCTAGATGCAATCTTGATGGTGAGCACAAACCCGATTATGTGAAAAATTGTAGAATTTGCAAAAACACGTCTTTGGCCTTGTTGGGAATGCCCTCCAACCTTTGGGTTGATATTCCAAGGTAAATAATTTCACTTTTTTCTTTGTTTTTAATGCGAAATAACGTGAGTGCATTTTGTAAAAAAAATTCAAAAGTGGCCAGAAAATTGGTACCCAACTTCATGCACCCGCCCTCACCCATAATAGCATAGACTTAGTCTATGTTGAGTATCGAATCATATACTTAATTTATTAGAAAAATTCATCGATCATTCAAAGTATTTAACAGTTGCTTGATTTGTTACAACAAATCATGGTGATGTTGTTTGACCAAGTCCATGATACATAAAGGTGTCGACCTTTCCGATTATCGACTTTCATGTTTATATAGTTTGCATATTTATACTCTTTTAGAATGACAAGAGCATAAAAAATAGCTCATTAATACAATCGTATTCATCTCAAGGTTTCGGCCATTAAGTCGTCCATGATTATCGACTTCAAAGCCAAATATATTTAACACTATAATCGGCTGATAATCATTGTTTGAAAAGGTTGATCTCAAAGTAAATCATGTTTAAAAATATAAATACAACATATACCTATATATATACTTTTATAAATATATATATATATATATATATATATTTACGTATACGTATATACATATATGTTAATGGGTAAAAGCAAGAAGTTGGGTACACGAAGAGGGGAAATTTCGGGCAAAACAAAAAATTTCGTAGGAAATGCGTACGCGTTACGAATCGGGTACCCGAGCCTAGATCTGAATGTGTACGCGTTCAAATTCGGGTACGTGAACCAAAAACGCGTACACATTATGAAACACGTATGCATTATGAAACACATATGTGTTTCACGAAAGTATTTATTTTTTTAAATAAGCGATTGTATTTCATTTTTCACCATTCTAATCCGCGTCAGAGAAGAACAAAGGAGATTGCGTACGTGTTTCAAAGGCCTTCATTGAACAAAAATTTGACTTCCACCTCCTCCCATCGACACAACCAACCTCATTGACCTCCAGGTTGGTTGAATTCTTCTTCTTTTTTTTGCTTTATATCTTTTTTTTTGTTTTGTAATTAGTATTCAGTTTTTGTTTGTTTAGTGTGTTTTAGTTCAATGTTTTATAGTTTTTAATTGCATTTAAAAAACCAAAAACGTCAACGAAACAAAGAAATTTAAATTGTAAATTGAAAACCATAAAAACTAAACCTAAATTGGACACATTTAACTTAGAAATTTCAAAACCCTAGAAACCCTAGGTTACAAAATTTACATAGGTCCCTAAAAACTAATATACACAGGTTAATCCTTGGACCTAAACCCTAAAATGTAAACCTAAAACCCTATTTACCCTAATTTGCATAAACCTAAAATGGCCTATTTACCCTAAAACGTAAACCTACAACTCTAAATTAGGGCTCCTCAAGGAGGTTTAGATTACATTTTATATTTGACATAACCTTCTTTGTATGATTTTTACTCTCACTCATGGTTCTTAGTTTATTTAGGGTGGAAGTGATGAAAATTTCAATATTAGGGGCATGTGATATAATAGAAGAGGTAAAATAAGGATGTGTAGTAAGATTTGATGACATAACATGTAGGGAGGGATCACAAATTATAGTCCATAGGTTAGGTACACTTTGGTATGTCGTTGGTGATCCACACAACTACCAATGAAATTCATAATTGACTAATAAAGGAAGTACAAACAATCGATGCATAGATCTATATATTAACCAGCAAATTGATTTAATTATAATATGTTAACATTTAATATAAATTTGATAGCTAATTGTATCTTAGAAAACTTCATGATTGTATAATTTAACTTGAGAAAGTGTACCAGTGAAGTAAAATAATGTTCCTCGTGTGAAACTATGTGCTTGATTTAATAAGTTCATACATCATGATGCTAGTTGATATGAGCATGTAATCACTCTATAGCAATGTTGTTAGCTTATATAGTGTATGACGTATTCTCTTAAAAAAAACATAGAAATGCAAGTCATACTTGTTAATCTAGACTATGTGCAATATGGATAGAGCTAGACACATAAATGTTATTAAATCAAATAAATATTAAAATGTGAAGCATGAATGATTTCTACCTATTTCTCTTATTTGGATGAGATCCTTTGTGAATTATGTAAGGATGCATTATGATCATATTTAAGCCTTAATTTATAGGATGTTATTCATAAGATCTATAGGTTGTGTGTAATCTAATTCCTATTTTAACTCTCATGTGTAGTGGCATTGTTCTAGATTAGGAAAACTAAATGTTGTACTTTCTCTAAACTAGTGTATCAAATCTAACTTGTAGCATGAACATTTCAATTTTGGAAAATTCAAATTACTTTTTTGAGAAACTTGATAGATGATTCATAAATGCAAGTCAATTCTATAACCAAAGGTTTATTTTCTAAGATTATTTATTTATTGAATTGATCAATTGATTCCTCACTTAGTGGTAGTTAGGTTCTTTTTTTGAAAACCCATGCATGTCTAGAATTTATATAAATATTCAAAGGAAGAGTCTATGCCATAGAAAAGTTTCAAAAAATATATGATTAGAAAAAAAATTGGGTCTAAATCACTTTAGATCTCCTCTTCCTTTTCAAATCATCCAAGAGTGCTTAGAGGTCCAAATAGGTTCAAAATCCATCATAACTCAACAACTTACTTATAATTGAAATCTAAAATTCCTAATTGTTGATATATTGAAGCTATTCCTAGAATGTCACATATTTTATTCAAAGCACTAATTTTAGGTGGTAGGGTTTCTCATTTACTTGTAAAAATTTATTCATGTGTCTTCTATATGTTTTCATGTCATCAAATCTCTAAATCTAAACCCTAAACCCTAATTTAGCATTCATTTTGTTGTAGGACCTTAAAATGAAATTTGGTTGCTTTAGGAAACTCCACCAAATTTTATTCCCTTAAGCCATGGAACATTTTGTCCTAGTCGACCTTACTAGACATAGATCCCCTTAAGCCATCCTATCACCCTAAATTGTAAATCGATGTCTTAAGGGGTCCTAATATGAAATTTCTTAAGGGGATCAAAGAATTTCTCAAATTTTGGTGAATAGAGCTCAAGCTCATCTTTGTTTATTTTGTACATTGCAATTAGGTCACTAGCATATATCTATGTGTCCCTTTGAATGTATTCTATTAATTTCTTCTTAACTATTGTGTCCCACTATAGAGATCTTTTGTCTCTTATCATGAAATTTGAAAATTTAGATAAATCAATTTATGTCCTCAAATTTAATTAAATTCTATCATACTTGATTAATACATCTATTCATTTTGTTGTAGGACCTTAAAATGAAATTTGGTTGCCTTAGGAAACTTCACCAAATTTTATTCCCTTAAGCCATGGACCATTTTGTCCTAGGACCTTACTACACATAGATCCCCTTAAGCCATCCTATACCCTAAATCGTAAATCGATGTCTTAAGGGGGAATTTGACATTTCTTAAGGGGATCAATTTGGTGAATAGAGCTTGGTCACTCATCTTTTTTTATATTTTGTACATTGCAATTAGGTCACTAGCATATATCTATGTGTCCCTTTCAATGTATTCTATTAATTTTTCATTCTTATCTTTAGTATTATTTGAAAATAATGAATGAGATTAAATAAATTTTAATAAAACCCCATAATTTCATTCTACCCTTCATATTAACAACCCCACACTGGACTCAATTTAATGTGTGTACATGCTATGAATTTTTAATGTTATGGATTTTATAATGTTATAAATCGAATGGTCTTCAAATGAAATATATTTTGAATTTGTGCATGTTCAATGTGATTTTTAAATAACTTTCAAATTGTGTGCATTATTTAATTAGTTTGTTGATATATATTTTGTAATTATTTAACATGCAGTTGCCATATCATTGCTCACATGGATTCGATGTTTAATTTAGAGGATTTTATGCCCAATCAAGAAATTCGTATAGATCCCATACATCCCAATCCACCACATGAACAAAGCCCTAGCACACCTCCACATTCTCCACTGCCTAACCCCCCACCCCCTCCTATAGTTGATGAAGATCAATTAAGAGAGAATATTCGAGCAAACCTCATTTTCATTCAAGGAAATATAGATCTCATAAAAAATGAGCCTAGAGCCCCTCCCCATCTCGCACGGTTTGCATCTACGATGCAAACTATTGTCGATTTTGTTTGATCTATTGATGCGGACCTAGTTAGGTTCCATCAATGGAGAGAAGAGAGGAGATAATTCTATGTGAATGGATTGTCATATAAAGAAATCAATAACCTGAAAATTACCAAACAAGCCATGTGCCGATATTTTATTAACCCCCAAACAAACCAACCCATTCCACCCATGAAAAAATGAATTTCAATTTTATGGTGTAGGCACCTGCAGATAGCTGCACATTTTTGGGACAAATGGTGGATGGTGTTTGATAGTCCACCACATGCCAACAATGAGGTTCCCTTATACTTTTTGAGAAAATTATGGGATGAGTTTGAGTTGGGTAAAAAACCCAACTATTTTGATATGAGGTCATTTCAGGGAGTTGGGTGTGGCATGCCCTAACATAGACTAGGAGCACGTGTCGATCCTCTGCGACGTGCTACAATTTATCCTATTGTTCCTCTTCCTTCTCCTAGTGTTCTCGCTGCATTTCAGTAGCAGACCATGTTATCGACATTAGGAGAATTGCGTTCACTTTCAGGACATCTCACTCAACAGACTACACGCGCGACCACTGAAGTGGCCAATAGAGAGCATGGAGGCTTGGTCTATAGGGATACTTGGACATCCACTTGAAACGACACACATGCATCTGGGATGGGGTCATACCTGAATTTACTATATTCTGAGGATCGTCCTACACAGGTATGTTCATCTTTTGAACTTAAATTTAATTCAAGTTTGAAATATGAAAAATTCATATAAATAATAACATCAAATTATATATATAATATACTATTAATTCAATAAGTGTTTGGTGTAGACGCATGATCACGTGATGCCTAAAACTCAATATGATCATCGTGTGCATATGTCGAGTGTTGTAGATCTGGGCTCACCTTTTGGACAAGTACTTGAACCAATATATATTAAATAATTTGTGTGGATATATATCTAATTTAATTTGAATTTGTACACATGTGTGAATTGATATATTATATCTAGATGCAGGGAGGTCATACAATACCTAGTACTAACCAACCACAAGTTACAGTGGTGAGCGCTCCTGAGACATCATCAGCTCAGGTGCGTGCTTTCAAAAGTTTGTTAAGTTTAAATTAAATAGACATCATAGACCTAATTTATTTTTTTCATTTACATACACATGTGTCAATGATGTATACGAACTGTTGTACATCTATATGCAAGAATTTCATGAGATACCCATGGCAAGCCGCACACCTGAGACATCATTGGCATTTATGCATGGGAAATCTCAGGTGTGTGATCATGAGGTCATATCATTTGAGGTTGTAAACTTTACTTTAAATCTCCTATACAATTTTTATGGACCTTTCACATATTGTTTGCTTTATATGAATATTCAGGATATAGTAGATCAGGCATTTGCATCTTCTCAAGTGACAGTTATGCTACCCGTTTGAAGAAAATGTGCCAGTTACAGATTCACATGATCATATGGTAATTTATGCATACTAGAAATCATTTTTACTATATTTACTAGATATTTAATTAAATTTATTTTTATCTAAAAGTTTATATTTTCAAGTTTAAAATTATGTTTTAATTATATCAAAATTTCTAAATAAATTTAAATCTAATTTCAAGTTTCTTGTACTCTTTTACAACATGATGCGGGTACATCTAGTCAACATGGAACAAAGAGGAGACTTGATTTGACCGATCAGCCTAAAAGTTAGATGGTTTTATATTTTATGGACTATAGATCTCTAGTTTTATTTAAATATATGTGTTGGACTTGACATATAAATTTTATGGACTATCTATCTCTAGTTTTACTTTGAACATGTTATTATCATATTTGTGTTTATTTATATCAGTTGACTTTAATATGATGATTATATATGCAGTCAATTATGATATCTTGTTATGTTCATTTTCATGATTATATGCACTCATACATTGGACTATTTATATTTTATCTAATTTTCAAGTATTACATGCACTATATAAATTCTTATCTAGAATCAAATTTATATATATATAATTTATCACATGGTTAGGTGACAAATTAAAACATTCCTTAAATAGTTTAGATCAAATTAAAACATTCCTTAAATAGTTTAGATCATATTCATAATAAATTAAGGGCAGGTAATTTTAACTATTTTCCAATTAGATAGCAAATATTTGAATCAATAAACAAAAAAACTATCTCCTTGTATGTATAAAATGTATAATCTATACAATTGAATAATTATATAAAATGTGGTAAATACAAGACATGAAATGTATAATCTATAAAATTGGAACAAGATATTTAAAAAGTGACATTGAAAAAACATATATAATGTATATCAAGATGTTTATTACAACTATATAATATGATGAAACATATATGTGCATGTAGATACAATTAAAACTAATCAACTTTTAGGTGAAGACCAAAAATGTATATTTACATAGTCTCTTGACAAAATAATTTTTCAGTTCAACAATCACTTCATAGACCGACTTGATGAGAAACTGCACAAATAATTAATGTAAGTAACTATAATTTTTATGAGTCATTTAAGAAAAAAAATCATGCGAGAAAAGAACAAGATATAGTAAATTCCATACAAATTCAAAAGATGTTTGCCATAGGATGGATTAAGGGGACCTAAGAGGATATATAGCTTAAGGGGGGTCTTAAGAGAATGCCTTAAGGGGAGTTAAGAGGATGGTTTAAGAGGATGCATCTCATGAACCCTAGGATATGGCTTAACAGGTCCTAAGAGGATGGCTTAAGGGGAATTATGAGAGTCCTTTAAGAGGATGGCTTAAGGGGATGTAAGAGGGTGGATTAAGGGGAGTTGATAGAATGGATTAAAGGGATGTAAGATAGTGGATTAAGGGGATGCATGTCATGAACCTTACGATATAGATTAACAGGACCTAAGAGGATGGCTTAAGGGGAATTATGAGAGTGACTTAAGGAATGCAAGATTATGGATTACGGGGATGTAAGAGGATATGACTTGAAGGGATGCAAGAGGGTGGATTAAGGGGAGTTGAGATAATGAATTTATACTATCAATTAAATGTATCTAGAACTATATATAGTTACCTATCTCTAGATTCAAACTCCATTGTAATATATGTGCATCTCCTCTCTTGTTTTTAAAGCATCTAATTTTGGGAGACCTGAAACAAAAAATGATATACAACTTTAATTAGGAAATGATTAAATACAAATATATATATCAATTAACTATATAAACAACTAGATATACTTACCAATATTTATTTACTCTGTTGTACCATCTGCATCCTCTCTCTTTTTTAATGCATCTATGATTGTCTCATGATCATCCATTGAAAGTGTCCATAAAACTTTATTAGTAGGCCTCCCTTGATATCTAACTAGTTTTATATTGGTTTCCAAAATCAAATGTGAATAATGTATAATCTTCTTGTGTCTTTCATAATCTTCAAATGCAGGCATGCCATTCTTTCTCATCAAATATTTTTGAAGCCAGGTGCCAACAACAACCACTGAACCAATTGGATACTCAAAGTTGTCATCATCCACTCTAGGATGTGCCAACTTATGTTTTCTCTCAACACATCTATCCAACCAGTAATTTGTCTCCTCTTCATTCTCCTCAGGTGCAACAACAACATACACATGTCCTACAAAAATAAATACAAAATTCAATAAAGAGTGACTTATATTTAATTCACATATAAACATTCATACATACAAAATTCAACTCAATAAATAATGTACCTTCTTGTACAAGATCTGAAACATGATCATAATCATCTAATGCGAACACTTGATTATCTTCAATTATCGTTCCATGTTGAACATCTGTCGATGTAGGCGTTAAGGCTCTTTGTTGCCATTGTTCGACCCATTCTGTATTTTCACATGCCTTCCAATCACCTGCAATACAAAATTGAAAAAAGCATGCCAACTCCCTTGTCCATATTGTCCATGTGTTTGCATTCGAACTCTTAAACGAATGCCATTTTTCAAATCCATTAATTATTTCACAATCTTGTCAAGAAAAAATATCATTTTCTTCAACTAACCAAAAGAAGCATCAAATTATTGAGCTCTCACTTGTTCTTGTAGATACTTTGGTATTGCACCAATCTACAATTGCACGTGCATCTCTAAATTTCGCAGCATCCTCAAATTTTAGTTGCTCTCTAGCAAGAGCTCTTTTCACACATGTACCTGCTCCATCATGTTCATCCTTACCATGACCAGCTTCAAAAAAACTCCATATGTGTTGGATATTATTTTCCTTATGAACTCTACATAACCAATAAAACATTCTAGCATTTTTGAATTGACCTATGCAATATCTAATCATATGAGATGTTCTAGCATTTGAATTCCTCTCTCTTTTAAATTTTTATAAAATATATCAAAACAATATTTTACAAACTCAGATGAATGTAATCGATTATCACTTACATAAAAATGGTACTCTCTCAAAAAAATTCTATTATCTTCTGTACTATCTTCTGCATGTCTATAAACAATGTGAACAAATATAGCTACTTGCATTGAATTATAATACTGTGATTGAATTTCTTCTTGTGGAGCAAGAGTATAATTTTCAGCAAAATCAACAACTAACAATATAGTTCCAATTGAGAATGTGTTTTTACATAAATGAAATTGATTATCAAGCCAATGAGCATTATGAGAGTGTTGAACATATTTAGGTACAAACTTATCTTTAAATTCATTAATAAAATCATGCACACTAACTTTTTCCACAATTAGCTCAACACGTTTTCCAGTTTTTCCATCTTTTAAAGAATACTCAACATTTTTAAATATTTTTACATCCACTAATTTTTGTCCAAATTCATCTAAACTACTTTCATGCATACATTCTCCTAATAATGAAAAGTTACCACATCTATCGCATTCTCTAGAAATGCATGCTTTTAAAAAAAATGAGTTTCCATTTAAAGAGGGATCACAAAACAAGCCTGCTATAAAATCTTTGATTCTTTCAGGTGGCATATTAATGCCACAAATGTCCTGCATAATTTGGTTAGCATGCAAAGTGCATCATATATATCGAAATATATCATAATAATAACAAAATTATGCATGAGTCTTACAACAACAAGAGATTCGTTGCTTATTAATTCTAACATACCAAGGTTTACACTTTTCAAATGATCTTTGACTTATGTTAATATTCAATCATAAGATTGAAGCATCTAAAAAATAATTATATAATTCAGTTTGAGTCATATCTAAGAGATGCTTTGGATGAGGTTCACGAATTTTGGAACCCACCCTTAATTTTAAGACATCTCTAATGTTAGGTGATACTCTTGTATTATCATGCCAAAATTTATCGATTAAAGTTTTAATTTCATTAGTTAATTTCATGTCCGATCTTGGGAGTCTACCACTAAAACCAACATTGATTAATAGGATCCTTTTCAATACTTTCTCTTCTTTTAGCAGCTCTTATCAAAGTTCTAAGATTTACTTTTACACATTTACTAATCTTACTTAACATTCTTTTATTTGAAGTTGTTTTATCAACTAGAGCAGTTGTTATTGCATGACGAGCCACATTCTTATCTTTTGATCGACTTTTCTTACCAATAACATCAATAGCATTAGCAACACTAGATATGACTTGTTCTACTGAATCATCTTTGTTTTTTTTATTTTTACAAAAAACACCTAATTTTTTCATCACTTTTCTCATTTTCAACATTCTCATCAATTGCACCATGAGTTGACATTGGAATCCTAATTTCTTTCTATAAAAAAACATTTTATATATTTTATTTCCATAATTTCTAATTTGTCTCGAAGAAACTTTACCATGAAGGTTATCTAGCACATCTGTTTCAATTGTAAAAAAAACATTTTCACCTTCATCCATAGAAGGAGTTTCATTTTCATTTTCAAATGTAAAAGGGATTTCATTCTCATTTACATCAATATGAGGGATTTCATTCTAATTTTCATCAATATTAGGGATTTCATTCTCATTTGTATTCTCATATGATATAATTTCATCATTTTTTTGTTTCTGCATTGTTTCAACCCTAATATTATTGATCTCATCAATGGTGTATCCAGCTTCATCTAAACAAACAATATCAATATTATCAAAACTTGGGTTTGAACACATACCTGGATAGATTGTTTGAATAGGTGCATTTTCCATATCATTGGGAGGTGGATTTGAAGACATACCCGAAGTTCTTTGCATATCATTCAAAGTTGAAGTTGAAGGAATAGTTGGGTTGTCTCTGTAATTGCATTTTCTTCCATATTCACCATCTCCACATTTGCATCATTTACATTCATTTCATCATTCATGGCTTCCTCTTGAACATTCTTGGAACTAGATGCTTCCAAATATTTCATTTGACGAATCCTCTCTCCTTTCCCTTTGTCTTTTTGCCTCCTTATCTTTAATTGCTTGAATTTCTTCGGGTGTCATTAACTTTCTACATCTTTTTTTTTGTCTTTTCTTATCACCCATGGTTACCAAACCCTTTTTGATGACAAAAAAAAAATTCAAAAAACCTATTTTCAAATTGCCACCTCCTTCAAATATTCAAATTAAACTATGTACTATGAAGATCATTTTTTCTATAAACTCTGAAGTACAAAAACATCATGAGTACATCCAAAAATTCTCTTTTTCAAAATATTCTTCTAAAATGTTCTTCTACTTGATTCCACTTCAGAAAATTCAACCTGCACTTTGTCTCTTCCAACAATTTGAATAGAATATGCCCTACACAAGACAAATTTACAATAAAAAACGAAGAAAATGGCACTTTCAAACCGTACTGCAGAAAAAGAATGTTGCAGGAAAATCATGTTTTACCAGTATTTTTTAAATTAGGGAAAAACAACTATATCAGAAATGCGTACGCGTTATGTTCTAGGAATGCATACGTGTTACCTTTACCCAATGAGTAAATAGATAACGTGTATGTGTTATGAAATGTGTACGTGTTTCATTTAAATAACGCATATGTGTTTTTGTAACACGTACACGTTATTTAAAAGTTGAATTCCCACACCACATCCAACCCTGGTTTTAGGCTTGGGAAAGGCTTGGCAATCTGAGCCTTAGCCTTTGACCTGCAACTAAAAAACTAAGGCAGATTGAAGAAGAATGTCCAACTTTGACAACATGGCTGATGGACTTCTTTTCTGAATCAATCTATAAAATTAAAACCCATTAGAGAACATGATGTCTACTTTCCAAATATATAATTTTTATTAATATTGGATTATGTTTTCTATTTTTTAATTAATTTCTAAGCAAACTAGTCCTTAAACTTGAAATATCAAACTTTTTTTGTTTTTTAATAACTTTTTTTTGGTTAAGTTTTTTGTAAAAAAAATTATATGGGATCAAACTTCAGAAAATTCTCTACACAATGAAAAAAAAAGAGTCAAAAAATGTTTAGTTTAGGTCCAATTATGTTGTCCGTACACGTTGATTTTTAAAAACAACAATTAAGGCCAATATAAATTTAATAAAAAAAAAAAACATTCAACCAAAAATTACAAAAAAAATTCCAAACCAAACTTCATGTTGTTAGCTCTCTTTTCCCAAAAGGAATTAGCAAAATACTTTTATTTTGGTCAAAAAGTGTTGTTTGTACACATGCTTAGTATTGTAAAAAAATAGGGACTTTTAAAAAGTGATTTTTATAGATCCCTATAAAAATTTAATTTCTATAATCTGGGTATTTGAATAATTTACATATTTGGAAACTAGATTCAAAATTTTAAATTTCATAGTATTGATTTTTTTAAAGATTCATTGTGTAAGTGCCTCAAATTTTTAGTCCAAGTGTGACAAATTTTGAAAAACAGCAAAAACACTTCCACTTTTTGAGCTTTTTGTGTACCCAACTTCTTGCATCAGCCCTAATATATATATTTATATTCATCATAAGATAACAAAGCATGTATATATAATCAATATACAAAAAGAATACATCAACATAGCAGCCACATTGTTATATTAATATATCGATTGTGTATATATATATTATATATGCCTCTATGTACATGTATGCATATATTTACATGTATCGATACATTCACATGGGCATATTTATTGGCTACCATATGTGTGTATGGATACACATATACATATGAATATATATATATAAATATACACATTCAATTCACTCACCAAACTCATACATAATTACTATGGAGTTTGATAAGAGACTACGAGAGATATGTCTATACATATACATATGCATGTCGTGGGTTCCATCAGATAGTTCCATGCACGTAAGTAACTCATGCATGAGTGTGCATAGGTACATCTACCTATGTACCTTCATGTATGCGTTCCTTGGTGTGTATAGTCTATCATCACCATGCATGTGTGTACACATACACATACCTCGTATGATCCTCATATATCAATACAAACATGGTAACAAGAAGGAAATCATAAGTTCAAACATATAATCATCATCTAATAATGCACATAATAGTAAACTAGGTTGTTACTAAAGAAGACATAACTAATGATGACTTACCAACTTCCCACTTAATAACCCGACTCAATTATTCTATTGTGGTGTGTGTAAGCTCAGATAGGTTATGTTACTAGTTACCCAACTAAGGCCTTCTCCTAAGTGATACTCCCCCTCTACCTAAAGGAATTGAACATGTACCTACAAACACTAACACCTATACACAATAGTCAGTTGTTCACAAAATATGCAATAAACACATTACATCTCCAAAGTTAGAATATCAACACAATATTCATCCATGCACATAAATGCATTCCATCATATAACATTAAATGAGATGACATTCGTTCATAAGGTAGTGATAACAAAGTGCACACACAATTTATTCATCCACTAAATTCACATTACAGTCATATTTTACCCTACATAGTAATAGTAAATAGTAATTACACAATTGGGGTGTAACACTTATTATATTATGTTTATTTAGGTAAATTATTTTTATTACTTTGGTAGGATAGGTCAACTAAGTACATGTCATTTCCTTCATTCATTACATTCTACTTTTTACCTTATTCTTTCATATTTAAAAACTTACTTAAAGTAAACCTTTTTGTTGCCTCTTCCTTATCCTCATTGGATTTATATTCTTAAGGCTATATATTGTATCTATTTATTTTCATTGAATATAAAATTTTGATATTAGTCTCATATATTGAATATTCAAATTCTTGTTTTGTGATTATCTATTAGACATTTTATATTGGGTATAATTCTTATTTATGCAAAATTCTAACAATATATACACCTATATTTTTTAAATGAAGCTAAACTAATATAAGATTTGGGAAAAGAAAATTTAAACAAAAAGGATAAAGTAAGAGTTTGCATCCTTAGAAGTGGTTGTATTATAAATTTGACAAACTAAATAACTTTAGGAAGACTAGAAGAATGCACTTAGTAACCTTTATATCTTTGTGATCCACTAAAACACCTCTATTAGGGTTTGGTGCTCTTTCTTGACACATGCATACCTCAAGTGGTCCTGAGAAATATATATGCAAACACTCCTTCCTTGACACATTTGTAGTTGGGATGCTAGTGCCTTTTGTTCCTATGGCCTAAATGTTTTGAGGATTACTCATTTTAGTAGCCTATTATTTTTTATAGTTAAGATCACTAGGAAGGTCTTCAATCAAATATTGTTAATGTCTCAAGTTGGGAGGGAAAAGGAAAAGGGATTTGACTACGAATTTTTAGCCTCATTAGTAGCCTTAAACTTTTTTGCATGCATAGTACATTGTGTGTATATTTGTGATAGATATAAGCCCTAAATGAAGAGACTAAAAGCTAAGTGGAGTGTGTGAGTCTAATTAAGGAAAGGAGGTTATGGGAATCATTAGGATGGTTTAGAGGGAGAAAACCAAGGATTTGAAGATCTGGTTTACAAGGGGGTTATAGAAGAGGGGAATACAATATATTAGGTATTCGATTTAGTTTTTGGTTTTTGACCCAATTAGGGATAAAAAAAGAGAAATAGAAATTGTTTTTCTTTTTTTTTTCCTTTTTAAGTTTAATAATTTGGTTGTGTATGAATCTTTTATTAATAGTGTATAACAATACAAACTATAAACTGGGTTATTTCTCTAAATGTATTAGTTTAACTTAGCTATAATTTAATGTCAAAGGGATTGCACTCAAATGGAAATTTCATAGGGTTCTCAAGATGGAGATCAAAATTTGTATCCCCCAAGTGACATCTTAGCACCAAGTGTGCATGTCCCAATAACATCCATGCAATTATAAGTGATTTATTTATAGTTGAGTGACAATTGAGTTATATCCCTATAGTTGTAAGTGGCATCCCACTACTTGAGTGATATCCCCATGATTTTATGAAATGGTTCTTTGGTCCATGAAACCAAATCCACATACCAATAATAACAAAAAAGTAAATATAATTTGACATGTACTTTGATGAAATAATCAAAAGGCATAGATACATGTTTTTTTCAAATGAAGCTAAACTAAATAAATAAATGAGATAGTAATATATAAATAGAAATAAGAAAGTAAAAATATGTGTCCCTTGAAGTAGTTATAGGTTGAATATGATTGAATAGATGCAATGAGGAATATTAGAAGAAGAATCCTAGAAATTTTTAAATCTTTGTGATGTACCAAGACACTAATGTTTAAGTTGGATCCTCCTTCCCAACACCTATGCACTTAGACTTGTTAGACACATAGGAAAATTGAGAAGGGGTGAATAATTTGTACATTAAAACCTTTAAGCCCTCGTTAACCTTAAAAACCCTTATTAATAATTAGCATGAATATAAACAAATGAAACATCAACACATCAATGATCATACACAATAGAACACTAGATTTTACGTGGAAAACCCTAATCAAGGAAAAACCACGATGAGGATTAACTCACATATATATGTATAACAACATTGATTACAAAAGGCTCACTATTGGAACGACTCACTTCCCAGAGGACTCATTGTACAAAAGAAAGAATGAAAGGCTCATTGTCAAGGGGTCATTGCTCGAATAAAGAGAATAGAAAAAAATTGCTAAAAAGAGGTTCACTACCTCAAAGCAACAAGAGAATCTGCCACAACAACTGCACCATTTTCAACCTTCGACTCACAGCCTCCAACAACTTTAGGCACACTGAAATGTAGACACCTTCTTCTCACTACTTCTAGTAGTCATATACATTCATGCTCATAGTCAGATCACTACACTTGATCACATACACATCATTTCACACCAAAAAACACATTACACACTTTTCCAACAATTTAACTTGTATATATATCAACTGCAACCTCAAACAACCTTCTCCAAGTCAGCTTTAATGAAAAGTATGCACCTCAAACATGCAACTACCAAATAGGTTGACACAAAACACTTCCTTGGTAGAAAGAAGTGTAGGTGGACCACACTAGGGGTTAACTAGGACTCAAATATATACTGACACGCTACACCAATCTTCCACAATCCATGAAGAACATCCATAAGTAGCACTAACATGCCAGGTCAGCCAAACCGACATTAATGCTACTAAGCAACCAAATTCACACTTGACCGAGTCTAAGAACATCTTGTGAACCACATAGAAACATCACACAACATATTTGAATATTCCAACACCAATATAATATTCAACAACATTGGTGTAAATACCTATAATTGAAAATACTATCATATTGTGCAACCAATCAAACTGCCACAGAGACATAACACATGAACCAAGTTTGAAGAATAGTTGAACACCAAATCATCAAAGGGAAGATAGATACAAGAATCATTAGCACATTTCCAAATCTGAAAGACAAGAAACTTCAACATGGAGAAATGTGAAGCAATTCCATTTCTCCTAGACAACCTTCTTGATAGTCGAGCACGTTGTCAAACACATCTATTGTTGCATGATCCAAAACCTAAAACTCTTTACATAACACCTATGAACACTTCCAAACACCACATCCAATATTTACAAGCACATCTTCAAGCATGAAGAAATGTGGGCCATAATATAGAACAAACCCTTATCACCTTATACACTCTTTATGTATTTTTTCTCAAAAAGAACTTGGAAACCAAGTGACCATGTTGCATCTGCAACACCTACTCAATACCAAAATACCTTCTCATCATAACCATACTAAAGGTTGATATAGGTTGGCATCAATGACAATACTAATGACAACATAGTACAAAAATCTCCCCCTTTGGCATTGATGGCAACACTTGCTGAAAAACCATCAACAACAAAAGCAACTCTGATCTCCGACTCTCAAGCAACTCTCCTTACTTTAGCTTTACACTTCTCTCTCCACTACTTTCTCCCCCTTTCTCTTGTGTTTTTAAAATATCACTATCTCCATGTCTTTTAGTCTTCTCTCCCCCTTTGACATCAATGGAAAAGGGCAACACCTGCATAGATTACTTCTCTCTTTCTCACTTTTAGGCACAACATATACACCCCCTGACTACACCAACCAAAGAAACCACTTCCTAGTTCCCCTAAGAGGTAGCCTTCATCAATATAGGATAAATAATAAATCTTGAAATACTTCCCTAGATAGATGCACCAACTTATGTGTCTAGTTGAAAGAAGGAGCAATAACCCCTAGCTTGTGGTTAAGATACTCATATGTATCTTTTTAAAGATTATTTATGAAAATGTATGCTTTTTGATCCTTTGTAGGCACATACACCAACTTCACTTCATTCTCAACAACTTTCTCTCTTAGAAAGTGATACCTGATAGAGATATGATTTGTTCTTGAATGCATTGCCATATTTTTTGAAATGTTGATAACACTTGTATTATCACACAAGATAGAAATAGGTTCATCATATGATACTCTATTATCTTTCAATGTCTGCTTCATCCATAATACCTATGTGCAACAAGGTGTTGTTGCAATATATTTTTCCTCTGTAGTAGATAGTGACATTGAATCCCACTTCTTACTTAACCAAGAAACTAGTCTATTTCCAAGGAAGAAAGCACCTCTACTTGTACTTCTTATTTCATCTACACAACTTGCCCAATCTTCTATATAAGCACTCAAAGAGAAATTAGTATCCTTAGAATACCATAGACCATAGTCCAAAGTTCCCTTCAACTATCTAAATATCCTTTTGATTGTTGCCACATGTGATTCTCTTGGATCTTCTTGAAATCTTGTCACAAGACATATTGCATGCATGATATCCAATAGATAGTTGTAGTTATATATAGCAATCCACCAATCATGGATCTATACTTGGTTTGATTTCTCTTAGGAGATCCATCATTTTTTTCTCAACTTACAACCAGTAACAATGGGAGTACATACTAGTTTAGAGTCCTCCATTCCAAACTTCTTTAGCATTTCCTTAACATGCTTTGATTGTGTAATGAATATACCTCTTTTTGATTGATTGATTTGAAGCCTAAGGAAGAAATTCATCTCCCCAAACATTGACATTTCAAACTCATTTTGCATCTCCTTTGCAAACCTTTTACACATTACCTCATTTCCTCCAAAGATTATGTCATCAACATACACAACCACAATTAGGATTTGATCTCTCTCAACTTTGAAGTAAAGGTTGCTATTTGTAGTACCCTTCTTGAATCCTTATTGCAGTAGATACCTGCCCAATCTTGCATACCAAGCTCTAGGAGCCTGTTTGAGTCCATACAATGCCTTTTTCAACTTGCAGACTATATCAGGATCTTCTGATAACTAAAAACCTTTGTTTGTTCAATGTATACCTCTTCTTCTAACTCATCATTAAAAAATGAAAAATTTACATCCATCTGATATACCTTGAAGTCTTTATGTGTTGTAAAAGCCAAAAAAATCCTAATAAATTCCATTCTTGGTACATGATTAAAAGTCTCTTCAAAATATATTCCTTCCACTTGTGAATAGCCCTTAAACACAATCCTAGCCTTGTTTCTGATAACTTTTCCATTCTCATCCAACTTGTTCCTAAAAACTCATTTATTTCTCACCACATTCTCATTTGTTGGTCTTGGGACTAGTTCCCATGTCTGGTTCTTTTCAATCTACCTCAGTTCTTCTTCCATATATTTGATCCATTTTTTCTTCTTGTCAACACACCTTTTTTTTTATCTCCAATTATTTGATCCTCAGAATGATTCTTTGGTATATACTTAGCAGTCTTAGGATTCTTTTTTGGAGCTTCTTCCTCTTCTACTAGCATCTCCTTTTCTTTCTCTTCTTTTTCATCTTTGCAAGAGGGTTCATCAAATTCATATCCTTTTATTAGCACCAAGCTCCGATGTGATTCTTCATCCACTTTAACACTTGCACTTTCAACTATCTTCCTTAGCCTTCAAGGAAGATTCCTTCATCTGATCTTACATAAAAATTTCCTAAGTTTTCTTTGTCTCTCCTAATATAACATTTACTTCCAAACACTCTAAAATATTTCATAGTAGGAGTTTTTCCATACCATAGCTCATAGGGGGTCTTTGAACTATTCACTCTTGCTTGTCCTCTGTTAAGAATGTAGACTACAGTATGAATTACTTCTCTCCAGTAAACATCTAGTAGATTTTCTTCCTTCAACATGGTTCTTGCAGCCTCCTAAACTATCCTATTCTTTCTCTCCACAACCTCATTCTATTATGGAGTCTTGGGAGCTGATAAATGTATTTTTATCCCATGATCTTCACAAAACTATTAAACTCATTAGAGGTAAACTCACCACCTCTATTGGACCTTAAACACTTGATTTTTAGATCCATTTCATTTTAAACCATAGATTTAAATTCTTTAAACTTATCTAGAGCTTCTAATTTTTCTTTGAGAAATGTTACCCAAGTCATTCTAGAGTAATCATCTATTAACAATATAAAATACATATTGAACCTTGATAGCTTCTTGTTCTGGACATAGGTTTGTATGCACCAACTCTACAGGTCTTGTAGTAGAATATTATTTAGATTTAAACCTCTTCATTTTCTATTTTCCAACCTGATACTCTTTGCAAATTGTATTGATAGGTTTTGTAATTATTGGCATGTCTCTCACAGCATGAGTAGACCTGATCTTTACTAGGCTATCAAAATTGATATGACACATTCTTTTATACCATAGCCATTTTTTATTGATTTGTGACATAAATCACTTACCACCAGCTCCTTTGAGCTGATAAAAATCCCATTATGTCCTTATTCCTACAACAACCAGAGTTTCAGAGCTTCCTTTTCTAATTTCACAACCATCATCCTGAAATACTAGATTATATCCTTTGCTACACACTTTTCCTACACTAAGAAGATTATGTTGGAGACCATTGACATAAAGAACATCATCTATCTTATGCTTTCCATCAAAACTAATTGAACCTTTTTGATAGATCTTAGCAAATGTGTCATCACCAAACTTAACAAGACCGCCATCATACTTTTCAAGTTTAACATACTCTTATCATCTATCATATGGTTTGAGCATCCATTTTCAGTTATCCATTAGTTTCTCTCCTCTTATGAAAAGCTATCAACATAGTTCCCTTAATACTGTGACTTGTTTTTATAGCAATTTCCTTCACATAGCTTTCAGGGTCAGTAGAATTAGTTCCAACATTCAAAGCAATGAATAAGCACTCATCACTACTATCATCCAGATAGTTTGATTCCTCATCATCAAATATACCATTATCTTCTTTAACATAATAACTCTTCTTGAAATATTTACCTTTATGATCTTTATGTTTGTCATTTGAAAATTTTCCTAGACATTTTGAAGCATAATGACCTATCTTTCCACAATTGAAATATTTGAAGGGTAGCTTACCACTATAATTGTCGGTGCCCTTTTTCAATCTCCTTACAAAAATTTCTTACACCTCATCAAGATCATCTGGATCATGTTCATCATTCTTCTCCTTTTTGCTGACTTTAAAATCAATTTCTTTCTTTGGAGCATCTTTGTCAAACTATCTTAATTCAAAAGTAGTTAAAGCACTAAACATTTGATATCTAGAATATTGATCCAATTTTGAGCTTCCTCAATAGTAGAAACTTTAGCACTATAAGATTTAGGAAGAGTTCTCAATACCTTTTCACAACTTCACTTTCCTCTAGATTTCCACCAAGACCATTGATGGCATTGAAAATTTCATCCACCCTGAGCATGTAACCTGCAATATCTTAATCTTCTAACATCCTTAGGGTTTCAAATTTGGCTTTGAAATTCTACATATTTACTTTCTTGACCTTATCATCCCCTTCATAAATGCTCTTCAACTTTTCCCAAACCTCTTTACTAGTTTTGTAGCTTATTACCTTCACAAGTTCTGAATCATAGAGTCCACTCAAGATAGCATTCCTCGCTTTGCCATTATTCTCATGATCCTTGATATCATCTTCACTTTTCAGAGCAGTAGCAGGTATAGTATATCCATCTTCAACTGAATTCCATACACCAAACCCTAATGAGACAAGAAAGGCTTCCATCCTTGTTTTCTAAAAGGCATAATTTATTCCATCGAACATAGGGACTTTAACACCATTCGTGTACGTCATCTGTATCTACCTCAAGAAATTAATCTTCTTCTAAGGAACCTTGCTCTGATACCAATTGTTAGACATATAGGACAACTGAGAGGGGGGTGAATCAATTGTACATTAAAACCTTCAAGCACTAATTAACATTCAAACCCTTATTAAGCATTAGCATGAATGTAAATAAATAAAACATCAACAACCATACACAATAGAACACCAAATTTTATGTGGAAAACCATAATTAGGGAAAAACCAAGGTGAGGATTAACTCACATATATATGAATAACAACATCGATTATAAAAGGATCATTTTTGAAAGGTCACACTGCCCAAAGGTGTAACTATCCAAAAGAAAGAATGAAAGGCTTACTACTAAGGGCTCACTTCCTAAATAGAGAGAATAGAAAGAGACCGCTACAAGGAGGTTCACTACCTTAGAGAAACTGGAGAATCTACCACAACAACTCTACACCATCTGCAACCTTTGGCTCACTACCTCCAACAACTTCAGGCACACTCAAATGTAGAGACCTTATGCTCACTACTTCTAGTATTCATAGGCATCCATGATCGCACTCAAATCACAATGCTTGATCACATACACATCATTTCACACCACACAACAAATTACACACTTCTCCAACAATTTACCTTTCATATATATCAACCATGACCTCAAACAACCTTCTCCAAGTTGGCTTCAATGAAACATATGCACCTCAAACTGCAACCACCAAATAGGTCAGCATAAAACACTTCCATGGTGGAAAGAAGTGAAGGTGGACCACAAAAATGGTTAACCAAGACCCAAATATACACCAACATGCTATACCAATCTTCCAAAATCTACGAAGAACTTCCACAAGTAACATTAACATGCCAAGTCAGCCAAATCGACATTAACGCTACCAAGCAACCAAATTCACACTTCACCAAGATTGAAAAAATAGTGTGGACCACATAGAAAAATAACACATCTTGGAATATTACAACACCAACAAAATATTCAACAACATTGGTGAAAACACCTACAACTAAAAATACTATCATCTTCTGCAACCAGTCAAACTGCCACTGAGACATAACACATGAACCAAGCTTGTGGAACAAATGAACACAAAACAATCAAAGGTAAGATTGATACAAGAATCATTAGCACATTCCCAAATCTTCAAGACAAGAGACTTCAATATGAATAAATGTAGAGCAATTCCATTTCTCCCAGATAACCTTCTTCACAGTCTGACACACTGTTAAAAAAATCTTCTATTGCTGCACAATCCAAAACCTAAAAAATCTAGATATAACTCCTCTGAACACTTGTGAACATCACATCCAATCCACACAAGAACATATTCAAGCATGAAGAAATGTGTAGCACAATATATAACACACCCCTTTCACCTTGTACACTCTATGCAAATTTTCTCAAAAGAACTTGGAAACGAAGTGACCGTGTTGCATCTACAACACCTGCTCAAGACCACAAACACCTTCTCATCATAACCATACTAAAGGTTTACATAGGTTGACATCAATGACAACATACTGCAACACTTAGGGTGCTTCTACCTATTATGCATGAAAAATATCCTTCCCAAGACTTGTGTGATTGGGGTGTTTGCGTCTTTTGGTCTTGGGACCCTAAAAATCTTAGCAATTCATCATCTTGTTACCCTAAACCTTATTGTGCTAATAGGTTCTCTAAAAGTATCTTCAATCACTTTCTATTAGTTTCTAAAGTTAGGAGAGAAAATAAAATGGGTTTTGGCTATTTGAGAGACTACCTCAATCAATCCTCTAGGTTAGTATTTTCAACCTCACCAATAGCCTCGATAAATTCTAAATTTTGATCCTATATGTGATGAAAGTGAGGTGTATAGATTTTTTAGAGATATAATCCCTAAAAAGAGGGACCAAACCCTAAGTGAAGTTTGTGAGTGCAATATAGGAAATAAGAGGTGATTAGAGTCACTAGAATGATTGGGAGGGTGAAAACTAAGGGCTAAATGTTTGATCTATAAGGGATAATAATGGATGAGGGGAATGCAACATATTAGAGATATTAGGAAGTCATAAAAGGAGATTTTTTTACAATAGCAATGTAGCCTAGTATGGCTTAGGGAATGACCTCATTATTGTTTATAGAAGTATTTGTGTACATATATACCACTTATTTCTCAATATAAAGAATGATTGAACAATATTTGTGCATTTATTACTTGTTCCTTCTCATTTTACACCTATTATTTGGGACATTTGGTCACTTTTTTCACAACTTTATTTTTATCTGATTGATCCCTTATGAATATGCAATGCTTATATTGTAGGAATTTATACTCAAATTTATTTCTTTTTTTCCTCTTCCTCCTCAACCTGGACAACATTTCCTTTTTCCTTTTTCTTCTATCCTATTTTTAGTTGAGAGGACCTAGCTTCTCCTTTATTTTTCTCTACATTTATTTCAATTAGTGCCTCTTTTGTGAAATTTGTGGGAGATTATATCTTTTCCTCTCCTTGTTTCTCCTTCTACATGGATACATAGTTGGTACTTTTATTCTTGTGCCACATTATGGGTAATTTATTCCCAACTCAACTTCTCCTAATGTTTGATGTGTTTTGGAGCCTCTTATTTCAAATCCTAGAGATCTAGTTTTCAATCGATTAGCCCACTATACTTCTTTCTCCTTTTATTCCAAAACTAGTAGTGAGTTAAAAATACTTGTTAGTATTATGAGTTATGGATCCTTATTTGTCCCCCATTTATTATAATTTTTTTCTTATTTTTCTCCACATGCTCTATTCATATTTATTCCTCTTGTCCACAAAATCCTTCTGCATCCCAAATCTCTCTTCCTTGGGATCCTTCAATAAATATAAAAGTGAATTTACATTAGCTTATGTCAAATCAATTATTACTTCACAATTTCCTATTGGAATTGAGCAACACTGAGAGGGGGGGTGAATTAGTGTTGAGCAATTTTAAACTTTATTAATATGTCCTTTCAGGTGCTTAAAACATTCAATCAAAAGAAAGATGCATGAACATGAAACAATAAGCCACAACACCATAACACAAGGATTTTTACGTGGAAACCCTGTTAGGGGAAAAACCACAGTGGAGGTCAATCCACAATTTGAGTACTCAAATATAGTGTTTTACAAAATGGGAATGCACTTGCATTCAGGCACATTGCCTAGAGCTCACTACTCAAAATAAGGAAGGATCATTGCCTTACAAAAGATTTGGATTACAACAAAATGTTGAACTGAATAGATAGCATCTACAAATGCCTAATTACAGTTTCGGTTAGGCTCATGGATTAGATTCTAGACCTTCTGTCTGATTCTGCACTTCGCTCTGCTTTGCCTTAATTCACTTCACAAAAATCATCTTCTGCATAAATAAAATCACTCAACTGATCTTCTGGTATTTGCGCACAAATCAACACATATCAAACTCACACATATGCACACCAAAATGAATTAATTGATCTCATATATATATATATATATATATGCTACCAAGATTTCAATCGCTATATGTCGGCTCCAATGAAATAGAAAATATCTTCCAACTATCAGCTCAAATCATGAATAACTTTTAATGCACATCCACCAAAGTTGGCCATAGCATAGATAGGACCCAAAATAAAATATTTGAACACAACAATACTTTAAAAAATTCTATTTTAAAAATTTGCAACACCAAACATTCGCGTAGTCGACCTTCATATACAAATGAATAGAAAATTGAACAAATGGATCTCCTAACTCGTACATCACTTGATGTGACAACACAAAGCTCGAGAGTAAGATATTTCATATGCCCAATGACCTTTCCTGAGATCTGCAACAAAAACTAATAACCTGGTAATGCAAACTACTTGACATATTCTGGCTTCAACTGGATACTTTGTTCTTCACTCTGCCTTTCGGTATAGACAAATGCTAACATGTGGACTAGATCAATGACTTTAGTTGCCATCAATGACAACACTAGAAGCCATATGCCAACATTTCCTTGGCTCCACCACCTCCATGCAGACAAAGTTTGTGTCTATAAATGTTATCTCATTCTAGTAATTACACGCTATTTTATATAATATGTAGTCTCTAGCCTACATTTTTTTCAAAAAAAATTCCCAATACACCTTCCCATACAAGCTTACTTGTTTAAACCTCTATATGTGTGAATTTATTTGTGATGAGATAATTATTTCATTGGACCAATAGTATCCTACAAGAGCTAGAAATTTCCTCATAAAATAAAGTGCAAGGAATGATAAGAAACCCGTACCCAAATGGGTATTTCATCCACTTTAGTCTCTAAAAATTATCTAAAAGGTACAACCTCAATATCTTAGAAAAAATAAATTATTTTTCATTCACAACCATCTCATAGGAAATAAGGATGGTGATACCAATAGTTTAGCTCTCCCTATTTATATAATAGATTTTACATTTGATTCCCATTACATAATACCACATGATAGGATATGATATGTCATTCACTACCAAATTTCACCCTTATGAGGTTGTTGTTAGAATTTGGTGTTGTACACCATTGCATAAAATGCTATATTACAATATTGTAATTAAATAATTATTTAGTGTGGTGAACCTAGGAGGTGTATTTAGCTACATTTGATAATTATTTGGTGCCACTTGTAAAGTTATATTATAACACTGAGTTAATTATTTTATGTGTGGGAGACATAGGTTAATTATTTAATATTTGGGGAAAGTATTTAATAACGTGATAACTTAGTACCCAATATTAAATGAGGGGTCAATGGTTTTGTATTCACATGGTTTTGCAGCACATAGTTTTATCTTACCACTTGGTTGTATTTGTGTGAGCTTGAGTCTATACAAGCAAGCACAATGTTTAGTGGTAAATGTTGGCTAGGTGAGTGGGTTGTCATATTATTGAGTCTTTCTGAGGACTGCATATGTGAATCATGGCATGGGATGTATAGATTTACACTTGGAAACACATAGAGGATGCATTGGAGAGGCTTGACATTTCAGAGTATTCATTGTAACTCTATAAGTACATGTATTATTTATTTGATGAATAATAGATGGAGTATGGATGCTTTTGGATGTTGGGTTTGTCCCTCTTTAGGGTTTTACTAGGGTATATCTTTTGTTATCTTGTGGCTTATCTATTGTATCTATGCATTATGGTTATTTTGCAATTTTTTATACATTCTTTTCTCTCATGGGGTTATGTAGAAAATAAATTAATGAACTAGTTATTGATGCATTATTTCCTAACAATTGCACTAGTTAGCTCCATGACTTACTCATCCTTAACCTTTTTTTTAGGGATCTCCCCTCTATCATAGAATATAGTGACTGCCTTGATAGATCTCTTGGTGATCTAGTATGGTAATTCAAATTAAATGAAAACAAAATGGATTGGCTCATGTGCATGCTCATGCATTGTCTTAGTTCATTCATGTGCTTTTTTAGCTTGGTAAGTGACAATTTGTACTGCTTCTTCAGGTGAAGAATCACTTCTTCTTCTTCCTTATTCTAAGATTCAAATTCCATGATTTCCTTGATACACTCAATCATCTCTTCTAGAAAATTATTCTACAAACTCTCCAATTTGATATGATTGTGCACAAAATGAGCACTTAGTACACTTAAGATCATGTCCTGCTCATATGAAGGTCTGATAGACCACATGTTCGTAATCTTCTGCATTCCATCTTCCTCATAAAAAAATTGCATTAGATCTTCCTTGGTTAGATCACCTTCTTCTTCACTTCCTTCTGCCATTGTCTTTTCTTGTTCTGGTTCAACTATTTTTAGTTCTTTTCCAAGGGTTTCCTCATATTCCTCATCGGATTCCTCATCTGGTATGTCCACAATCACTTTTTCTTTTCCCTTCCCTTCAACTTTTAGAGTCATGCTTGTTGGTGGAGTACAAACATAAATTTCCTTTGTTCTTCTCTTCTTTCTCTCCATCTCACCGAAGGAGGAACCAACTTCAAGTCCTCTTACCGGAATGGAAACACCAATTAAACTAAACTTTCTTAGCAAACCCTTAAAGAAACTTTCATATACTTGATCATAGCTTGCCAAATTGTTAAAGTATATGTAAATTTTCTTGCAAACAAGTTCACTCTCTTCCCACATTACATTGTTGTTCAGGGGTAAACAATTCATAAAATACATCACAAGGCATATAACCTAAGTACCAAACCTGAAAGGGTAACCTGTCTCCTTTTTCAATTGTGTGTTCTCCATTAGTTGATCTTTCAGCAATCCACAAAGATCAAAATCTTGATCTTCCATTATCATCTTGTGTGAAAAATGAACTGCACCTACCGAAGGGGCACCTTCTTTGTTTCTGAAAAAGGTTTTGTAAGATATTCCATGCACAATGTACCTTGTCACTGAATCCTTAATTGTGGATATTACCAATTCCCTTTGATCTCCAATTACACCAGTTAGGGTTTCGACTTCTTTATTCTGAATTGACTTCTTCCTCGGAACATCCCCAACTTTGCATAACCCGGTTACAACTCCAATCACTTCTTTTGAGATATGGTAGGGTTTATCCAAAGTTAAAATGTCATCATTCAATTTTTTCATAATGAACTCAACGATTTTTGTGTTTCTAAAATAAGGAAATTTACTCCAAATGTCCAAGCTTTTGTGTTTTGCTCCATTCAACCATTTCAATTCATCGTTCGACAACATGTTTCTTTTGGCTCTAATCTTCTCACTGCTATACTCATATAAATTTACCATTCCTTTGAATTGTTCCATTTTACCTTATGTACACATGACTTAAAAATACCAAAGAAATTCTTCAACCGTACACCAAATTTCTCAATACAATCGAAGTACCTGATGGATTAGGGTTTCGCCACCGAATTCTCTTTGCGCTTTCAAAATTTTGATGCAAAGTGCACTCCTTATTGTCTTCAACACAAGGTGGCAAATGAGGGTTTCAACTCCCCTTTTATATCTCGCACACCTAACTTTTATTGTAATAAATTCTTTTTCCCTAACTTGTTCAGATACCCTGTTTTCTCAGTTGCCAATGAAAAACTTCTGTGGACCTTTAACTCAACATAATATCCTTTCCAACTGATTCCATAGCATCTATAGATCAACAGTGCAACCACTACAATATCCACATCTGATGTCAATTTCCAACAGGGGGTTTGAAGGATTTTTCTTGAAAGCTCCCCCTAGGCCAAAGGCCTAAGACTAGTTCCCAGAAAGATTACCAGAAGTAGGTTCTAGTGTTGGTTCATTTCCTGCAACAAAGGAACTCTTCTTCACCCATTTCTTCATCATTTGATCTCTTATTTCATCCACAGTCACTTTCCCCTTTCCTTTATCATTTCTCTACATATTTTTGTCTTTGTAAACCAGACCTCTTGTATCCATATTCCATTTTCTACAGAATCTTGCAATGTGACTGTATTTGTTGCAATTGAAGCACACAACATTTCCTTGTCCATACCAGTCATTCCATTGATTTCTTCTTGATCTTCATTGATTCGCAGTATGCCCAAATCTTCCATAGGTATAACATTCTACATTCCTTCTATTGACAGAGTTGTTTGACACATTTCTACATTCAATTGACTTATGACCAAATTTATTGCAATTGAAGCACTGATTAGAAAATGATGAATCACTTGATTTCATTTTTCTTCTACACTAAGCAGCCATATGACCAAATTTATTGCAAGAAAAATAGTATCCATTAAATTTTTGAGCATTAGGTTGTCTTACCAGATGCTTTTTGCTTTGTCCATCAGATTTCCTTTCTTGAAATTTCTTTGTCCAGATCCAAAACTTTCTCCTTTTTCATAACCAAGATGCCGCTTATCATTTGCATTCTTCTACCCTTGAGTTAGCTCATCAAGCTTAACAGAACTGATCTTGAACTTCTCCTTGTATTCATTTGCAGTATACAGTTCATCTCTAAGAATAACAATTTGTTTTTCAAGCTCTTCTTCATTGTCTCTGGATTGTTGCAGTTCCATTTCCAACTGAATGAATTCTCCATTTATTCGGTTGCATTCATTAGATCTTTCTTTTAGGGACTGGGCAAGATTCTCCTCTTTCTTCTTTCTATCTTCAATCTCCTTAGTTAGTTTTTTCATCATAGATTCCATGTCATGCTTTAGGGTAGCATTGTCTCTAGCAAGCTTTTCACATTCTTTAGTTATTTCCTTCAAGGTTTGATTTTGACATCCCAATTTGTTATTATTTTGTTGTAAATATTAGTCAATTTGGTGCCCAATATTTTTAAAAAATCCTCACTAACTCCATTAGCTTGAGGAGGATAAGGGATTCTTCTATTATGTATAAACATAAACTTGTCTAGAAGTCCATGAATCTCCCATTTACAAAATGGTTACCTTGATCACTTGTAATAATCAATGGACATCCAAATTGCATCATGATATTTTTATAAATGAATTTTGTTGTATTATTAGCTATACAATCCTTAGTTGCCACTACTTATACCCACTTGGCTAATTATTCAATTCTTGTTATGATAAAGTGAGAGTGGGACTTATGTGCAAGTGATTTGATTGATCTAATAAAGTCTATTGCCTATTTTTTAAATGGGTCTTGTGTGAACACTAACCATAAGGGGATTTTATTTTTATTAGTAGGTTTCCCTACCCTCAAGAAAAAATCACATCTTTACACATTCCTATTTGAATCTTTAAAAAGAGCGGGCCACTATAGGATAACTAATAAATACTTTTCTTATAGTTTCATCTCTTGAATTATAACCTACAAAGATTCGTTCATGGTCTTCCCTTAAGATAGCATCTCTCTCATGGTCTAATACCACTCTCCTTAGTAATTCGTCTCTTCCCATAATATGAATCTCTCCTTCAATAAATGTGTATGATAATGACCACCACATCACTCTATTCCTTATTTTGTGCTCTCCTTTGGAAATTTACCTATTGATAATAATTACAAAATGTATTTTAACCCTAGGGTTACAATATTCACTCTAAATAGTGTTTCACCTAATAATTCATCATCAATAAGGCCATGATTCTCTCCCATATCAACCATCAACATATTATCCCTTGAATGATTCTCATGTTCATCATTACTTGAGTGCTTCCCTTGAATGATTACCATGGTCTATAAAGAAAGTGAAGGGAGAGGATATAAGGTAATATCTAAATTCACGTAATGCATACACCATTGTAAGAGCTTCCCTTTTTGCAATTGTATAGTTTTTCTTTGCTTACACTAGTTTCATGTTTACAAATGTGATAGGGTGATCTTCATCTGCTCTAGTTTTTCGAACACTTCTCCTATTGTGGTACATAATGTGTCCACATGGGTCCATGAAATGCCATATTTTAGCTTGAGAATATCAAAATTGGGGCCTCCATAATCTTATTCTTTAAAGTATCAAAGGCCTCTTAACATTGTATTGTCCACTCAAAATATCATTTATCTTCTTCTTTAACAACTCTTCAATAGGACCTACTATTGTTGCACATCCTCTTATAAATTTGTAGTGATATCTTATATATCCTAGAATTATCTTTATCTCAAATACAATCTTTGGAAATGGGAGATTTAATATAATTGGTAATTTTAAAATTTCAACCACCTTTCCCTCTTTGTAAATAATATGTCCTAATTGTTAGTGTGAAAAGAGGTATTTCCAAACTAGTTGGATTTTATCCTACTTAGTAGAGTCCTCTTCACACTACACTTAAGCTC
This sequence comes from Sequoia sempervirens, assembly GCA_007258455.2. NCBI lineage: Eukaryota > Viridiplantae > Streptophyta > Pinopsida > Cupressales > Cupressaceae > Sequoia > Sequoia sempervirens. The sequence continues at coordinate 118,194 of VDFB02282472.1, read as the reverse complement.
ACTTAGAGGTTATCTAGACTTTTTTCTCAGCTCATGTAGACTCACCAAGTATCCAAACACTTTTTCATAAAGTCCTACATTTGTTTCATACTTGGAGGGGTAGTTAGATTTTTACTCCTACCTTCTCACCTCTTCATCCTTTCCTTTATAAGAAATAATCATTTGTATATTTTACAACTCATTGCATGCTTATGATATTTTCTCATTTTGCATATTCTTATTTTTGGATTGTTTTGAGTTTGCAAGTAGATCTTGGCTGGTCCAACACTAATAAGGTGTTACAAGGTAATATAAAATGTGCATTTTCTCAAATTAGCTACAAAACTTGAATATGGTTCTTTATTAACCCATACATGGTCCAATCATCCAAATATGCCTCTAGGAAACAATGGATGAATTCTCTAAAAGTGTTTACTATGATATTGATAAAAATAATTTAAGAATTTAAAAGGATTGATAGTATATATAAATGACACCCGTTTAGTAGAAAAAGGGATATTTGGCTAGTCCTCCTCTTCAATTTTAACCTAGAGAATCCATCCATAAATGAATAAACCTCTCTATTGATTCGAATAAATATGCTTTGAATGGGATAGGAAATGGTTCATGTACATAGGTTGTGTTATTTGAAGTCCACACAATACTTGATTCTCCAATCCTATTGTGTTAACACGCCATTAGGTTGATCCAATCTATATCCTCTCCTGGTTTGATTATCCACAATGCTAGCATTTTATCTAATTTTTGTTTCACCTTGATTTTAGCATTGGGGTTTAAATGGTAGGGCCTCTTATTTTTTGAAAACTTTAAAATAGAATTATACCTCTTAGATTTTACCAAGTGTAGATCGCATTCACCTTTGTAGGAATAGATCTACCTTTTTATAATAAATTAATTATGGTCAATGAATATGCCCAAGTAGAGAAGATTCACCCAAGTGTAACACGTATTCACCTATTCACGTATTTTCCTTCGTGTGATAAGATTTTCCTGTCTACAAGTCCCATTCACCCATAAAATTGCAAGAAAAATTATTATGTAATGACCAAGGTGCATTCGCCCTTGTAGTTGCACATTTGCCCGTTCATAGAATGTTTTCGCCTGCCCAAAACCAACATAAACATACTAAAAACAAGAAAATTTAATTAGTTTGGCATGTGATGTGGGTCCCATCGAGGGTGTTGTGTGCTAGAAATGTGTGTAAGAAAATTATGATCTAAATAAATAGGAATTATAATAAAAACCAAATAAACACAAGATCAAGAAAACAATCAAGATTGGGCAAAAGAGAGGTCAAACCGTCACCAAAATTGGTGAAACCAGAGTATGACAATCCTCTTTTTGTGTAGATGTTCCCGTTATGTTCAATTCAATGTGTACTCATGAAAATTCAGTAGCATAACGATGCTCAATTGCTCAAAGTTACATGATTATTGAAAAATGGCTTAGTGTTGAGTTTTATGTGTTGAGTGGAAAATGGATGGAGGGATAGGATCATTTGATGAGGATCAAGAGCTATGAATGGTTGAGACACCCCAAGACATGAGATGATGCCAAGTGTTGAATGGAGAATGATTAAGAGGGATATGGTACGGAGATGAGATTTTTCCATAAAGGAAAAAAATTTCCTCACACTCCAAGGTGTGGGGATAAGGGAGAATAAAGGAATTTTTAATTATTTGAAGTAATTTGGAGTACTTTGGAAGAGAAACCCATGTAGGGATTTCAAAAGGGGAAAATATTTAATGAATAAGGGACAAGGTGGATGTGCAATAAATAGAAAGGGGATTAGCCCTTTCCTAATGACTAATTTAGGGATTTGAAAATAATTAGGAAGGGATTAGGTAGGGATTAGGATTAGGATATAGTGCAAGTAGAGGATATGAAGGAAGTGACATGAGGTGATAGAAAAATAGGAATTAAATTATTAAATTTAATTCCTATTTGGAGGGAAAAAGGAATTTGGGAGTTAAATTAACTAAATAGGGGTCTATGATAGGTAAATTAATTATATTAACTACCTTAGGATATGACTCAAAAAATAGACAAAAGATAGGGGATATTAACTAAATAATATCATATTATTTAATTAACATTAAAGATGGGGAAATTAGACAAAAATGGGAGATATTAATTAAATAATGATGCATTATTTAATTAATATATGTGATAGAAGTTAGTCAAAATAGGGAAAATTTGACTAAAAAAAAGTGGTCAATTTTAGATGTCTACAGAATCTATACATTTGCAATATCTTCTCCTCTTTCGTGGTCCTTATTACATGCTCTTGAGATGTGATTTATTTATCTATGGTATTTCATACAATTTTTTAATCTTATTTATCCTCAAAATATATACCCTTCTAGTTCCTATAAAACTTATAGACCTTTTATTTGGCTCATTCAAGAATGAAGCCTCCACCACATCCTTAGTGTCAATGTTTTTTTGTATTAAACATAGTGGATCAAATCATTGCACCTTTCAATCAAATGTTACATACATTTACCTGTTAAGGCATTTTGCACATGATTGGCTACAATTTACAGCTGTTGTGTTTGGCTACATACAATTTGACTATACATATTACATTTATGCATTACATTACCCACATAGTTGCTACTGTGCATTTTTGCCGCTTTCTACAAATGTTTTGTCTGCTGCTTTTGGAGTTTTAGAACTGGAAATGAAGGTTGAATCTACTGTTGTAATATCTTTGGAACTCTATGAGATCTTCTTTGAGTGACTGGTTGTCTTCTCCATTGAGCTTCCAGCGCCTTGTGGTACTAATCTCCTCTTTCATGTCTTCAAATTTTTCCCCTGACATTTTCCTCATCCTCGATACAAAATTTACAAAATAGTGTAACATTCCTTGCTCTTCAAAACAGTATAGAAGCACCCATTCACTATTCTGCCCTCCAACCTGCCAGAACTTCAGCTGCCACCTGCTCATCTGTCACTCTGTCACGCTCATCAGCTTTGTTTTCTGCTTTCTTGTGCTTGGCCGCTTCCTCTTTGATCTCATTTTGAAATTCATGTAGGGCCTTCAAAAAGACTTCAACTTGGGATGTCCTTCATGCCAGGTGTACCCATGCCTAGCCTCTTGAACATTGAATTTTGTTGTGCCTTTCTCCAAGAATTTCCAGAATTTGTCCTTGGAGATTTCTATGGTGATGAAAACCATGTGTGACCAAGTCCAACTTCGTGAAGACTGACCCTCACTGTGGCATCCACTAATAGTTTCTAGAAATTGCATTCGGAGATCACCATTGTGATGACTACAAGAGCCAGCTGTCATTAGCTGGTCTGCAGGTGGAATCATCCTCATCTTGTCCTGTGTTAGGACCTTCGCTTTCAACCACAGATTGAACATCCCCTCACTGCTACCTAGCATGCTGAGAGGTCCTGTGTCTGCCTTGGGCTTCCACCATCGCATTAAAATTGATTTGGAATTCGCTTGGTGTTGTCAAGAAGATCTCATGATCAACACCTTCTAGCTGATAGGCATGTCTGCTCCTAATCTCCCTTTGACTGATCTCAATTTGGGGTAACACCTGCAATGCAACAGAGAGGAAAGTGAGTTTTTTAGATGACTCAATAAGATACCTCCTACAACCTTTGAATTTTTCATCATTTCTAGCTTTCCAATTGTGCCACATAATCTCAGTAGAGAGAAAAAACTAGAATGCCTTACAATCATTATTAATCCTCTTATCAAACATTAAGACATCTTTCAAAATAAGCTTGCCATCAACATCCCAAATTCTTAAGTTGCTGCAAAAAAAAATTCAGACTTCTTTAGCATAAAAATAATCAAACAGAATATGATTGACTGACTCAAGAGTTTTGCAAATGCTACAAACATCAATATCATCACAATTGGATTTGTACGGAATCCGATGAAGTAGCGTCAGCCATCTGAAGCAAGCCTTTTTAGGCTCAAGGCCAATATACCAAATGTCAATTAGGATTTTATGCCAATCTATGACATCTAACCCCATGTTCCAACACCTATTTAGGTGATCATAAATACAATCCTTACAAGTTAGCTCCTTGTAGATAGTTTTGGCTTTAAGCTCGGTGATGGGTCCCCCATCTTTCCAAGTTATGTCCTTGGACAAGTCTAGGAGACACCTGGCATCCTGGGGAAAGGAAGCATCCCTACAGGCCTCTAAGAGCACAGAGTAGGTCCTATAGTTGGAGGCGGGGAGGTCGAATTCTGACTCCAATTCATCCCAGCTTCTAATCCTCCCATCAGACAGAATGTCACCAAAGGTTCTTATGCCCTTTTTGTACCAATTTTTAGCCGAACAGCCTTGCAAAAGGGCTAAGGGCTTACCTTTGTGGTACACATTCCACCAAATGGAGCTATAGATTTGGCACTTAACATCACTGTTGAGGGTTATGTTGCTAGCCTTAAACTAGGCACCATGTTTGACAAGCTCCCAAGCCTTCCACAGGCTTTTGAAGACCACTAATCTAGCTGGGGACATCGCACAACCACTCAAGAGAATGTCACTCAGGGGCAGCAACTTCCAGGACTTTGCTTGTTTGGGTATAGCCAACAGTATATTATTTCTCAACAACTCCTTCCATGGCTCATTGCCATTCAGGGCCCTTACCGCCCATTTTGCAGCCAAGGCAACACCTTGTAGCTTCAGGTCCTTTAGACCCAATCCACCAAATACTTTTTCCATGCAGCACCAATCCCAATTCACAACATGCTTCTTTCTTTTCCCTTTCCCATCCGACCACAGAAAACCCCTAATCTTTTTCTGGATCACGTCTACCTGATAGCTATTGAATAACCAGACCGCAGCAAAGTAGATACTATAAGAGGACAAAATCTTTTGACAGACCTGTACCCTCCCAGCCAGGGAGAGATAATGCTTATTCCAATTATCCAACTTCTTTTAAATTTTACCCTTTATCTAGATCCACATTTCCTTAAGGTTAGGATCCACTGCAAAGGGGATGCCTAGGTATCTTACCTGCAAACTAGGCCCACCCCACTGAAAGTTAAGATCTCTCATCCAGTCTAGTGGTTTCTCCTCCCACCCAAGAGCAACAGACTTTGAAAAAGAAATTTTAGCCCTAGAGGCCTTGCAAAACACCTCAAGTTTCGCCATTAGGGATTCAACGTTTTCTTTGCTCAATTCTGGGAAAAGAGCTGTGTCATTTGCAAACTACACATTGATTAGCTCACCCCCTTCAGGCAGCTTGATGCCTCTGACCTTGGGTGACACAGAGCTGTCTCTTAATAAGTAGAAAAGGGCATCAAAGGCGATCACAAAAAGGGCGGGTGCCAAGGGACAACCCTGATGGATTGACCTTTCAAGTTTGATCTCCTCTGAAAGAATCCCATTAACATCCACATGGGCATTGGCATCCTTCAACAAGACATCTACCATCTTGCAAAATTCCACAGGGAAGCCAAAGGCTTGGAGGGTGTTGAGCAAAAAGTCCCATTCAACCCTATCATACGCTTTCTCAAAATCCAAAAGAAGCATTGTAGCCTTTTGGTTGGAAGACTTAGCCCATTGCATAGCTTCCCAACTCATAATTAGGTTCTCGAGAATGTATCTTCCCTTGATGAAACCAGTCTGGGTGCTGCTAACAAATTTGGGAAGGATGTTAACCAATCTCATCGCCAACACTTTAGCAAGAATCTTATAGGACACATTGAGGAGAGTTATGGGCCTCCAGTTTTTAACTAAGGTCTTATCCCCCCTTTGGGAAGAAGCTTAATTACCCCCTTATTGATCTCTTTGCCAAGAGTCCCTATGATCAGGGCCTCCTCATACACCTGCAACAGGTCATCACTGACCCAATCCAAGAAGCACTTGTAGAATTCAACTGGCAACCCATCATTTCCTGGGGACTTATCAATACACATGGAGGAAATAGAATCTCAATCTCTTCCTTAGTTAATCTGGCCTGAAGTTTGGCAGAGTCTTCCTCAGATATTTTCCTTGGAATGAGCCTCTTAATAGACTCCTGTGCCTTGCAGCAATCTTCAGATCCCCCCTTAGTTGCAAAGAGATCCATGTAGAAGGATTGGAATTGTTTTAGAATTTCAGGGTGGGAAGAAAGCATCGCCTCCCCATCCCATATCAGATTGATTTGCTCTTTAATATTTTTCTCCCTCAAAAATTTGAAGAAGAACTTGGAACCCCTGTCACCACAAGTCAGCCAGTTTAGCTTGGCCCTAACCTTCTGCCCCTTAACTTTGTGGGCCTGGATCCTTCTCAAGCCATCCCTTGCTTTCACCATCTCTTCAATGAACAAAGCATTATTAGGAGACTGTTGCAGCCTAGTCTCAGCATCAAGGAGGGACTCCTGAAGCTTGTTTTCCTCTCTCCTAGCATCTAAGGCTCTCTTTTTGCCAATAGTTTGAAATAACTTTCTCCAACTATTGACGTTGATATTCCATCTTTCAATGGCGCTAACCCCACTTAACAACCATTTGTTAATTTCCCTGAGGGAAGTAATGGCTTCCCTACAGTCCTCATCCTTGAGAAGACTTGTGTTCAAGATGAAAGCAGGCTTCCTCATCGTCTCATCAGGTTTGTTATGGAAGATTGTAAGGTTGGCCAAGATGGGGTGGTGGTCTAAGAGCGTGTAGGGATATACCCACACCTTCAGCCCATCCTCATTGGGGATAAAGTTGAAGAGCTCTTTGTTTGCATAAATCCTATCAAGCCGACAATAGATTCTATTTCCACCTTTTTGGGCATTGTACCACGTGTACCACACACCCTTGCAATCCCCTTTCCCTTTTTCCATGGGGTCAATTAAATTGAGTCTATGTTTCATCCTGTACCAGAAGTACTGCTTGTTTCCTTTCCAAGCCATATCAATCCCCCCCATTTGTCCTCCATTTGTTCAACCATGTTTAAGTCACCGCCAACAATCCAGGGTATCCCGGGAAGGCCAAAAAGCCACTGCCACAACGTAGTTCTGTCCCTATGGTCGTTGGGGGTGTACACAGAGCAAACACCGAAAACCAGATCCTCTTTCTTTATAGTTACCCACACAGCCCCATTGCAAGGAGATGAGCTAGTGCCAGTAACCCATTGGGACCACTGATTGGAGATTAAGATCGCAGCACCTCCCCTCCCTTTCTCATGAGAGGTAGTACAAAAGGCTGACCCGTTCCAAATGAACCTTAGGTTAGTTTCCAGCGTGAACCCTATGGCTTTGGTCTCCTGTAAGAGCACAAAATCCTTATTCTTTTCCAGATTTAAAAATCTTCTGACGATGTATTTCCGGTTAGGTGATTCAAGCCCTCAGACGTTCCAAGATATACATTTAACGTTCATCATCAATAGTCATGGCAGTATCAGCTTGGTCATTCCTAAATAGTTCAAAACACTTAGGAAGCTTTTCCTCTATTTCTGGCCTCTTTGCCACAGGCGACTGGATGACAAGGCTATTCTTCTTTCTTTTGTTTTTAACCACTGAAGGGCCTTTACCCAATTGTATCAAATTCTTGTTTTTTCTTGGTCTTCCAGGACCAAATTTTTGTTTAGGGGCCTGGTAGGACTGTCCAGAAGTGACATTCTTAGGGTGCTTAGCTTCAGTATCCTCACCTTGATCGGGGTTTGCCGCCCTAACATCATTAGACTCTCCAAGCCCACTAGCCTCCATAGGAGGGTCACCAGTTTGTAGGCTATCAGCTATGAGCAGGCCTTCCATTTGAGGAGGGAGGGGGTAAGACTAAGCTCATAGGTCTGGTCGAGGGCTGCAAGGGATCCAGTGTTGCCTACCACAACATCCCCAGATCCAGGTCCACGCAAACAGGAAACAACATTTCCATCCTGCATTGCCTCATTATTAGGATTCTCATTTTGGGAGGTTTTGATAGCCAACACGGGGTCCCTGGAGCTCCCGCCCACATCTATGCTCTTAGCCTTACCCAGGCTCTGAGCCTCAAGATGGAGGTCAAATTGGCTGGAACCTTTTTTAATGATTATTGACTCTGAATTTCTTTTGGCATTGCTGCCAGGAATTAGGAAGTTCTCCTCAATGCGTTGCCTGATCTTCTTCATGGCAAGTTGTTGGGCATTTAGCTTCTGGAGCAGAGGAATGTCCCCAAAACTTGCACATGCAACATTCCCACGAGGGGGCCTAGGAGTGTCATTGATGCCATTAGAGGTGTCTTCTTGGTTTTCACCCTCTCCACCCGCAAATTTTAGGGCCAGGGCATCAAAGGAGTTGGCCAAGCCAAGGTTAGGCCCACTCCCACTAGACGAGGAAAGGCATTGGCTACCACCCTCAGCATCCGAAAGCATAAGATTAATGTGCTCAACCAAAGAATTAGAGGGCTCAAGATTTAGTGAGGGGCCCTGGTTATTCGTTTCAACAAGCTGCGATGGAGTTTGGCTATTTCTAGCCCCAACATCCTTCAGCGAATTTGGGTTGGGATCTTTGGTACCAGCGCCAGGGTTTCCCCTTGCTGCCTTCCCATTTTTCTTATGAATCAAAGGGCAATTTCTTCTGATGTGGCCTTCTCTCCTGCAGAGAAAGCAAGCATTGACCCCGCCCAAGACCTCCAATGGGCAAGATATAGCCCCAAAATCTTCAAAAATCTTTAAGTTTTTAGGGATTTCGACACCAGGATTAATGGAGACTAGGGCACGGGCATCTAGATTTGGCAGAGCTGCCTTGGTCTCATCGATCCTAATAACCTTACCAACAAGTTCCAAGATAAGATGCAGAATTTTCCAGAATTCAGGACGAAGGTTCTTAACAGTAACCCACCTTAGGGTTGAAAGCGCTAAAATTTCATCAGCAATGGCCGCGGGAGACCAAGGGAGGGCACGAAAAACACATCCTCCTATGTTCCAGTATGGCTTGGCCAGAGCTTTCTTTTGCATGGCCTGGCTCTTCAAAAAAATTACAAATAAACCTTTTTGCAATAGTCTACAGTAAGATAATTGAATGCCAAATTTGTTAACCCATACATTCGAGAACCAAGAATCAAAGTATTTTCTTGCAGGAAGTTTATTTACATCCACAGCCACCAGAAAAATGGCGAAGTCTTTTAGCCTTAGTCTTTCATTGTTTATAGCTTCTTTCAACTGCTTATTAGGGAATAGATGAAAATCAACAGAGGCTTCAGAGACAACCTTACCTTCCCCACTAATTTCGCTGTTCACCTCTTCAACGTTGAACTCCGCACCCATTGGGGCAGAAAACCCCCGCTCAGCCACAACCTCACTGAAGGATTTTGGCAAATGAGAGTGAGAGCAACCTCCATTAGCATTACCAGGCGGGTCGGGGGGTTCCAAACCCCCCTCCATTAAGGAGAGTTAACCCTAGAGCAGAGAAAGAGGAGAGAAGTGAGAGAAGACACACACAAGCGGGCGAAAAAGAAAAACCACAGAGCCGGAGAGAATAATGGCACAACAGAAAGCAAAAACGCAAAAAACACAAAGGGTAGGAGACCTTACGAGAAAACAAACCTCAGTGGGGGAGGGAACAGCCTCCCCCACCACCGTAGCCGTCTGAAATCTCCTCTCAAGGCACTTAGGGTTTCACCACCACCATCGCTGCACCTCGGCTTTTTTCTCCTCGTTTTTAAAATAATTATTTAATTATAGAGAAAATAAAATGATAAATAATTAAATAAATAGGATTTATTTAGTTATAGGGGGAAAAGATAATGAATAATTAAAAATAACTATTTAATTATAGAAGAAAGGAGGGAAAACAAAAATGAATAAATAAATAAATAAGAATTTGTTTAATTATAGAGAGAAAAAGGATGATTAGTTACATAATTTAAATTAATTAAAATTTATTTAAATTAACTAAAAGAAAAATAAAGATAAGATCAATTAATTTAAAAAAATAATTCAAAATTATTTAATTAATAGCCATGACATTAGAAATACCAAATACCAAAAATTATTTAATTATGTGTAGAAGGTGGAATTCTAGTATGAAAACAAATGCCTATGGCAGGCTTGGGAAAATTTTTAGTGTCCATAGATAGAAAATAGATGAGGGTATGTGTAGGATCATCGGGCCAAAAGAAAGATATATAAAGTATGTGTAGAGTATATGTATTAACAAATTTGTTTTACCCAAAATTGTTGAAACTAAAGGTTTCCTAAAGAAGATTCTCCTTCCACCAATATAAATTAATGCTTACTTTATCATAATAAATTATTGTTATTCTATTTGAATTAAGTGACTAAAGTCCCCATTGATAGGGTTGATTGAAAACATCTATAGCTTACAAAATGGTATCACATTTTTTACATCCAAACATGTGTCATATTCAACGCTTTGAATACTATAGATTAAAATAAATGAATTTCATGAAGTTTTGGACTCGTATAAGGTGGTTAGACATAATGAAGTTTTCTTATATTTTAAAAGTTGTAATAAAATATTCATAATTAATTATTTGTGAAAATATATATATATATATGTATCACACTGACATGAGTCCTCTTACTTATATCTAAAATATTATAAAAATATTATCATTTATTTATGGTTAGGGTGGTCGATAGACACCTACTTACTTTTTCCCTAAAATTTAAGTGCTACTACATTGAAATTTCAAATTTTCACCAAATACATTAAAAAAATAAAATAAACCTAGTACTTTAGAAACTACCTTCAATTTGCTATAGATTCTTTCTTACATATTTTTGAAATAGTATAGATAACTTATTCAAATTTTTACGTCAAGTTTCCTAACTTTGATTTTTCTGAATTTTATTGCCACCTAAGGGCCTATTTTTTCCATGATGATCCTATACATACCCATGAGATGTAAAATTTTATAGATGAGACGTGTTATAGAAACAAACCCCATTGTGGAGGAGAACCCTTATCACAAATAAAATAGAAAAGACAAGTATGTGCTTACAAATAGATAAGACAAAGCAACAAGATAACATTACCAATAGTTTGTGGCTCCCTTTTGGATTGATAGACGAGATATTATTTTCTTGCAAGAGAGCCTTGGTTTTTGATAAGATGAGAATCTAGTAGAAGACAATAGAGAAAGACATCAAGATCGAGTGCAAGACTATAGGAATGAGCATGAGAATGAAAGAGAAAAGGGGAGTTTTGTGAGGTTGCATGGGTGGAAAGAGCTATTACACTCATGATTATGCCACAATGACACATGTCATGGGAAAAGTTCATGGGATTTCCTCATTTGAAACTCAAATATTTTGAGAGCACTTGCGTACCACATGGACCTCTGAATATTGCACAAGTGTCCAACTCAAAACTTTACAAGAAATAAGGTGATGGACTACTAACACTTCATCATTTTCCCTTGTGGAGTTGAAAGCATGATAATTTGACTCATATGGTTTTATCATTAATGTGGTGAGGTTCCATAAATGCAACAGGATATTTTTGCAAGTATGAAATTTCCTTAGGGAGTAATTTTATGACACTACAATATCAAATAGCACGTATTGGTAAATCCACTTATTTCACTTTATATTTAGTTTCCATTCATGTTTTGCATACTAGAAAATTTCTTACAATGCGTAGGGCTAATCATAATACAAATATATAACATTTTCTCACTTT